>BGPR01011622.1:13721-47871 GCA_013235015.1 Araneus ventricosus | reverse complement strand
ACCATCTTCTTCCATGGAAATGTGGAACGATGAGATGTATTTCTTTGCTGAGTCAGTAATTCGCTGAGAAATTCGAGAAATGGAATGGTTTTAAGTTTGCACGATTTAGAAGATGTTGCGTCTCTAAAAATGGAATAATTTTCGGCGGAATGATATTTATGTTTTCTGATTGGTTTTCTGTTAGATAATCCTAAATTTATTTTTATTAAAAATGAAAAATATTTACGAAACTTAAAAAATTAACACATATCTTCTACTTGCTTAAACTTTTGATGAAATCACTGCCTTTCATTTTTTACGTTTACTGTATAGTTGAATCACACTCATGTGTTACATGTCAAAAGTCCCGCTCCAATTGAGTGTAGAAATCCAAAACTCATTTGCGGGGAGAAAAGTATATGACGCTTCAGTACTGAAGAGTTAAATGCCAGACAACTTAAGCAGTTACCCTTTTAAAGTGACAATGACTTCTCTCGAATTCACTATAATATTTAATTTTTAATAAACATTACCATTCTGAGCAGAACTGTTTATTTAGCTAAAGAAATATGCATCAATATCTAACCTATTTTTTTATCATGAAATTGCAGCTATAAAAGTAAATTGCAGTATAACATTTGTAATGTAAAAATAAGAACTCTTAAAATTAAAGTCTGGTTGACAGAAAAGTAATAATTTTTATTAGTCAATATATTTCGCTTTCTTATTTCTTGGAATATTGTTGTAAACTTTATAGAAAATCGTAAGTAAATATTAAAAATATGCCAATAAAAATCATAAAATATACAGAGACATTAAACAAAGCCGATGTGCCAGGTACATAAAACAGTAGGCACAGAATTCGTTTCTTCTTCAGATATATAGGGGAGAGTGGCCAAATTTGGACCACCTGGGCATATATTAATGTGCAGTGATGCAGAAATTTTTTTTAATGAAAAACAAAAAGTAGAATTTGTTTTTTTATTTATCTTCAAAATAATGAAATTAATTTCTTGAGAAAAACTCATTATAGTAGGAAGCAATAATTTGAAAAATTGTGTCATCGGTACAATCTAGGAAACCGGCTGCCCAGATTGGATCACCAATTTCAATGAGCACAATTAAAACAAAAATATTTTTTAATTCTAGAATTCTGTCGAGCCCACAATGAAAATCCAAGCATGACATTTTATGCACTGTATCAATTCCGCTGCTGTGGTGGGGAAGTTTGGAGAGGGGGTGCCAGCTCAGGTGTCGTCCTCGTTATCTGACCGAGGTTCAAAATTACGAGGTCCGTCCCAAAATAGCTCTCGCGTAACTTCAAAACGGGTCGATAATATAATTAAACTAAACTCAACTGTATGAATTCTCTTTCTTCCTTTGTTTCCTCTCAACTAATGCAAAAGAAAGTAACCTTAGCTTTTGCTCTTTTTGAACCAACATTTGAGGGCTTTTTTTCTTTTATTTTTATTATTTATTTTGTTTCGGCCTGTTCCGCTTCGAATTTGTATGGACTGCTAGTGGTTATAACTGCTTTCTGAGGTATTCCTGTAGTTTAGGATAATGATTCTATCGTTTTCAACACTCCAATTTAGACAACTGTTTGTGGTCAGTACTAGGGCAACTTTTTGGCAGCTACAAAACAATTTCCCTACTCTTATTTTCAAATTATTTTAATGAAATTGTTATAGTAAATTATAGCCAAATAAATTTCTCTTCAAATAAAATTTTTAGATTCTTATCTGGGGTTATAATATTATATTTTTCTACTTGCTTTAAAACACCGTAATGGATTTCAGTCTGTTTTTAAAATAATCAATTCATGATACATAAATCTAAACACTTGTTCTCTAACTGTAACTACATAGCGCTTTCTCTTAAAAATGAATTCATTTACCCTATTTACATCTTTATAATATAATTTGCCTATTTTACGGTCGAAATATCTAATATAATTGAAGTTATAATACCAATCCATTCTAGGCGCCAGTTCAAGTTTGGCGATTCTCCCCTATATGCTCTATTTTCCTGACGAGTTTGTTTCACAATCTTTGTTATCTTATTGGGTGTTTCTTCTCTTATTCGCCTATAAATTCCTTCGCCTATAATTTATTGCAATGGAAACTTTTATTTTGTATTGAAAATTCGCTTCCACAGTTCTTGATTTTTCAAGTTTTCTTTTTTAAAATACTCCACAAAAAACACTACATTGTTGACTATGAATTCTTTGACTCAAGGCAAAAATGATTTAAATTATAAATATGAGATGGCCCGTTGAATAAGCAATCTTCTTAACTATTCAGTGTGTTTATGAGTTTAATATCTCTAGCTGATACATCGGTAATCTACCTTAGATTAAATTACGCTGGAATGAATTCAGTGATATCTACTTTAAAAATAGCTGTGACAATCATATGCTCTTTTTAATAGAATTTTAAGTTGCATCATCTTTTGGTAGGATTTGAACATATTTCGTAGACAGAAAGTAGTCAGAATCATAATCCTCGGTGGTTCCTCAGATAATTCCAATAGATGCGTGGTGGTGTTCTTGTGGCTATCAAAAAATGTCTCTATTCCCGTAAATTGGACGTTCCTGGCTTGAAAGAAAAAGATGCTTTTATGTATTGTGTATTTTCCACCTTCCTCGCATGTGGTCACGTATGTTAAATTTTTTGATTTTTTTGAAGGATTTGGATTTTTACATAAAATTTTCATTTGTGGTGATTTTAATTTATCTATACAAGATGATTTTTGTGATCACAATAACCCAATTGTTTCTGAATTGTCCAATTTTATGAATCTTTTTAATCTGTGTCAATATAACAATATTCTTAATTGTAATAATAAATATCTTGATTTGATTTTGACTAATGTAGATTTTAATGATATTTCTGTCTGACACAGCGTTATCCCTTTGGTTCCTGAAGACAAACATCATCCTACTCTGTCAGTTTACATGGGTTTTATACCTGTTCATCTCAGTAAGAAGAATGTGAATATCTTTAAAGTTGATTTTAAAAGGGCAGATTTTTTAACTATGTGGTATTTGTTCCGTGAAATTGATTGGAATTTTTTACTTAATTTTAATGACATGAATGATGCCGTTTTTAGCTTTTATAATTGTTTATGCGATGTTTTCAGCAGAACTATTCCTTCTAAAAAAATTGCTACTTTGGGATTTCCCTTCTGGTACTCAATGGAAACCAAGAGATTAATAAAAAGGAAAGCCACGGTCCGTAAATTAGCTTTAAAAGGTGTTAATCCTGATTCATTTGATGAATTTAAATCTTTACGATCTTCTGTTAAGTGTAATATCCAAAAGGATTACAACATGTAGCTACGGCATACGGAAAATAATCTAATTTCGGATCCTAAAAAGCTTTGGTCTTATTTTAAAAATAAAAACATCAATTCTCCTGATAGTTTATTCTATAATAACGTGCGTTATGAAAATGATGGCGACATCGCCTATATACAAGCCTATCACAGACTTTGATGGAAATGATGAATGCAAAAGCTACTGCGTCTGTGATCTTGTTAAAATCGAAAGCGTTATCTATGATGATGTGGTTTTGGCTATCAGGGAATTGAAATCTTCCCTAACTGTGGATATTGATAATATACCTTCTTTTATTATTAAAGGATGCGCAGTATTTTTGATTTATCCCCTTCTTGTTTTGTTTAACCTGTCGTTGAGAACAAAAGTGTTTCCTATTGTCTGGAAGCAAACAAGAATCATTCCTGTTTTAAAAAAAGGTGATGCACAGAATTGTAAAAATTATCGACCTATTGCTATTTTAAGTCCTTTTTCCAAGATTTTCGAAAGTATAATCCATGAAAAGCTTTACCATCAAGTTTAAACCTAATTAATTAACCTAATAACCTAATTTTCCTAATTTCTAATATTTTCCTAGAACATCTCAACACGGGTTCATACCAAAGCGCTCAACAACCACTAATTTATTCTGTTCGACAGATAAAATCATTTCCTAATTTGAATCTGGTTCTCAACTTGATGTTATTTACACCGGCTTTTCTATGGCCTTTTAATCTATCGATTTCGGCATTCTTTTAAAAAAATTACATGGTATTGATTTTCATGTAAACCTGATTGATTGGCTTCTTTCATACTCATGTAATCAAACACTCTATGTTTATTTTAATTATGCTGTTTCTCATGAGTTTACAAGTACTTCAGGTGTCGCACAGGGCTCTAATCTTGGAGCCCTACTTTTTATTTTATTCATTAATGACCTTACTTGTGTATTTAAGTATTCTGAATGTCTTTTATTTGCTGACGACTTGAAATTTTTTAGTTCAATACTTTATGATTTAGATTCTGTTCTTTTACAAAGAGATCTTGATTTAAGTGGTGCACAGACAACAAATTACACCTGAAAATTGTAAAATGTAGTGTTCTTAGTTATACTCGAAAACCTCAACCTTTTAATCATGTATATAAAATTAACTATCTTGTTCTATCATGCTCAGATACAGTCACTGATCTTGGGATCATCTTTGACACCAAACTTGATTTTTCCCAACACATTGATACTATGGTCTCTAAGACATATCGAGGCTTGGAATTATTAAGAGCAGAACCAGAGAATTTTCCAGTGAACTTACCCTGAAGGTCTAGTATTCCGCTCATGTCCGATCCAATCTAGAATACTGCAGTATTATCTGGGATCCCAATTACCAAAACAAAATTGAAATTATTGAGCGAATACAAAACAACTTCTTGAGATATTTACTTTACAAGAAAAATGGATTTTACTTGCAGGATGTATCTTCTACCCTCCTACGTAATATCTTTAATATGCCTAGTTTAAGTTGCAGACGAGATGTTTCTTGCGTTCTTTTGTTTTACGAAGTAATTAATGGTTCAATTGGTTGTAATGATATACTGAGCTCTATAAATTTCGCTGTGCCCGCCAGATTTTTAAGGAACCAAAGTTCCCTTCCAAATTTATATTCTAAATTTGATTATATTAACAGGTACTCGTTATATAGGTTTTATAAAATTTTTAATAAGTTCTTTGATGAACTTGACATGTTTAATATGCCTCTTGGTACTTTTAAATCGAAATGTTTGCATCTTCTAAATGCATGATGTGTTTTATTTTGCCTTTCTACAACATTTTAATTTTTATGCGTTTTGATTTTCCGTGTTCTTATGTAATAGACCATTTTCTTAATGTTTTTTATAGGTTTTAATTTTTGTACTCTGTTTTTGACACCGTGTTTGAATTTATTTTTATCTTAAGTGTTGCAATTTATTTTTATCTCAAGTGTGTATTTACGTCTTTAAACTTTTAAACTCCTGGTGTGTTTTTAAAAGACTCGGTGCTTGCGTGTTTTGACTTTTTAACCCTTGTCTTTTGGAAATGGTCTTTTAATTTTTTAAAAAATACGTCTTTTAGAATCATAGTGTGTTCTAGTGCTTTTGTGATTATGTGTTCTCGTTTTTAATTATACATGCGTTTGCAAAAGTTTTATGATTTTGTGTATTTTCTGTGTTCAAATATTTGTTTTCTAGCGCATTTTTTTATTTACTCGTTGTGGCTTTTGTTCTTTGAGAGTTTGTTGTTTGTAACACTCTCTAAATGGAGTTTTCTCTGTAGTGTGCTTTTCTTTAAATAAATAAATAAATAACTAATTTTATTTGTTACAAGGAGAAAATTTAAAATGTCATGGGTTGTATCGAGAAAAACACTTATTTCTGATTAGCAGCATTCGGCGACCAGCTTGTTCGCCAGGAATATGATTTCAATTGAATCGTGCATCATTTTATATTCATGGTTCCTTTGCCGACATAATATTAAACTCTAGATTGTAGCATATAGTATTTAACCCATGTTCTTTTAATGGCCTTGCATCTGGTCTGTTCATTGTCTACATAGATGTCCCTAATGGAGTCAGTAACTGACTATGTCATGTAACATCTAATTGCACGTTGTCGGCGCCAACTTCACTTCCTTATTTCTCTTGCAAAATATGCATGCGATTTCAACATTAAAAGGGCACAACACATTTTTTGGCCAGCGGCATATTAGCTGGATTAAAACATGCTGAAAAAATAATAAAAACATAGCAACCATAATCACTCAGCTTGCTGGATATATTTCTCAATATACGTAAAATATCAGAGCTTGGTTTGTAGATTCCAAAACATTTTGATGAAATAAAATATGATAGCAAAATATATTAGGATATTATCTCAACTTTCAACATTGAAAGAGAAATAAGCAATTAAATATTTGTTTAAACAATTGAAACGGTTTGAGTTGCGTTCAACAATGAAAAGTATTGTTGTAAATTATGCCAAAAATTACTTTTAAGAATTTATTATAATTGGAGAAAAGTTGTGCGGCAACTTATTTGATATCATTGATAAGGTAATTTTTTGCACTTTCAGATGGTATAAAAATAATTTTTGTGCTGTAATATGTTCCAAAGTTATTAAGGATAAACGCCGAAAATTCGCTTAATTTTTAATTAATTAAAATTTTAATTAAAATTTCAAAAAAGGGCTCCGAGGTGCACATTCCTACCCTCTAAAGTATGCATGTGCCAAATATCGTAGCTCTAGGTCCAGCGGTCTGCCCTGTAGAGGAACAACACACAGACACACACATTCTCCTTTATTACTAGTAGAGATTCAATATATAACTTAATAACTCCAAAGATAAAAACGCCATCTCTTTGAATTTTATAAGAAAATCAAGCAAGAAAGTTTATCTTAGAGTGACATTTTTAGGCAAGCCACCTTCAGACGGTCATCGGTCCTGCCAACCGCTTATTGAGAAGTGAAAGAGAAAAGGTGGGAATGGACAAAACTTCCTCTAGCATATAGAGATAGCAAAAAGAACGAGAAAGAAAAATCTGGAAGATAACATTGCCCGATCGTAACCTGAAAGATATCTCTCATAAGAAATCCGAGTAGGATCACAGGTTTAAGGCCAAACTCCACGAAAGGTCTGCTTTGTAAAAGGGGTTGGTGTCCGTTTAGTCTTTCTCGGGTATGACACAACCTCACATTACCCTAGCAGCACTTTATCACCACAGTCACTCTTCAACTCGGAGTCAGGACGGCTCCCTATCGGTTGGGTATGTATAGGTGGAATTTTATTAAAGAAAATAAGAAAACCTTTTACAATCTTAGATTTTTTTAACAATTTTGAACTCAAAATAACAATGAACAGGGATTTAAACAGTTGTGAACGTAATAAAGAATGAACGATCATATAAGAAGTAACAAATTAAAAATATAAACATATAAGAAATATTTAACATATCATAATGATTTGAGGAGAAGTTCCTCTTTCTTGTATAGGAAATCCGCGATTTCCAATCCTAGCCCAAAAAAGAGGATTCAACATTACTCTTTGCAACCATAGTTATATAAGATCTGTTGTAGGTTTTGTAAGTTGATATGAACTTGTTAGGGGACACTCCGTGGTGTAATGAATAGGGATACCTTGTTCACCACAGCCACAGTAGATTTAAGACTAGCTGAAAAACCGGAGTTGCACGGGATCCATATTTTTTCATATAAAGGCCTCCTGGTTTTTCTTCCCCTAAAAATATTGTCACCAACTTTCCCCAACAAACGTAAATCTTCTTTGAATCTTTTTCTTGTTGAATTAAAGCTTTCAAATATAGCCTTTTTTATCATCGTATAACAGTATGGCTTGAATGAAAATGCGAGAAAATTGAAAAAAAGAATATCCTCTTTTTATCGTCAGTAGTAAGAGATTTGTGGGGCTGTGAAAATTTCCATATCCACCATTTCCACCCTCTTTGAGCTAAATGGCCACAGAGGGCAAATAAAAAAAAGATATCGCATACATTTGTATTTACTAGAAAAGAAAGTACAGTATAACACCTTTTATATGTTCCTGTTTTATACCTCAGTTCATCACAGTCCCGAATCATTCGTATTCATTGTAATTATAAAGTACTTCATTTATGCACCGTAAATCTTCGGTAATATATTGTTTTCCTCCGTTCCAACATGTGAACTTCTCCTCCTTTCTAGTATGTGAACTGCGATAAAGATATCATGACTTCAAAATTATTCACAATTGATCAATTAATAGAAGACAAATTGTCTGGTGCTAATTTAAGTGATGAAGAAGTTATTCCACCTTCGTATAAAGACGCAATGGATTCCATTGAAAAATTTCGAACTTATTTCCTTTGTCAAAAACATATTGTATGGTGAAAAAACATTCGATGAAGTTCATTCGATTCATAATGATGTACTTAATACTCACAACACGTCAGACCATGATTAAAGATTTTCTTAATTCAACGCCTACCTGTATGTATATAAAGCGTATAAGATGTGTGCATAATTAGCATTCAAGATGTGTGCATAATTTGTACTCAAGATGTATTAAAAAGGTATGATTTTTCTCAATTTTATGATAAATGTTTAATTTTAAAATTTAATTATTGATATCCATACTAAGTAGCATTATCCTAGTATTATCTTTAAATAATTTTATAATTATTACTTTAAATCAATTTGCATTAGTAGCATTAAATTTGAAAAAATCACAGTTGTTTCGTAAAATTTTCATTACACTTTTTTTCATTCATACGTCGTTTTGCGTCAGTCTCTTGAAAGACGTTTTAATGGTGTTTTACAGTAACAGTTTTACTGTCAATAGACACACTTACTGTTCATCAAACATCTCAATTAAAATCTGTAGAAATTCTCTTCTTAATCAATTATCTCGAATAAATACAATTTACTGTAGCAAAATTTAACAAATCTAAACAAATTAACATTTTAAATCCACGTTTCACAGAAAGCCGATAATGATATGCAATTTTTATCAATAGTTTTGTTAACATAGCGCAATGATTACATATATTTTCATAAAAATAGCATCCATATTAGGGAAGATATAAAGGTTATCTTAAAATATCCCAAATTTTTCCACATGTTTTCTAGCTTATAACATACAAAATTTCTCTAGCCTTAGGGATACTTCTCACTGGGGTAGGGAGACGTGACCTTACATGACAACTGCAATTCAATTGTTTCCATAATTTGTATGTACGCGAATTTCAGATACTAGATTAAAACTACTGAATTGAAAGCGCCTTAATTATCAAAAAACATTAATGAAACTAATATTAAAAAATACGTAATATTGCAACGAGTGGCGGCTCACGTTATGTAATCTTGGGGGTGCTGTGACTTTTAAACAATCCTTCACTGTGCAGTGATGCATATTTGTACCACTTAGTTTTTTTGTCTTTTCCCATTAACTTTGAGTAATTTTATATTTAATCAATGAACTCAAAACATTTTTCTCAATTCAATAGGTAAATATTTTAACAAATTTATTTTAATGAAAAATTAAAACTTAAAATTTGTTTTCCTTTTCCTGTATTCCTTGCTACATTTATAAAGATTCACACAGCTTCGGTTGAACGACAAAATGGCAATAAAAAATAATTTTCTTATCAATTAACAAGGAAAAATGTTATACTATAAATTAATATGAAAAGAAGAATAACTGAATACTATTTATTAGTACATTAAAAATTATTTAAAAATAAAAACCCACTCTTCTTGTTTCTTTTCCAGCGAAAAGATTAAAAGCGTTGAACTTGATGCTTGTATGACGATTAAAAAGAGTTTAACCCTCTCATATAAAAACAGCTACATATAACCTATACTGATTCATATTGTGTGCGTCAGAAAATATTTTATCATTTTTTAATGTTAAAATGTAGACTTCAAGTTCTGATGTAGTATGCACTAACGGAACTAGCCAAGATGAAAAAAACGAGTAATTTATTCTATTACATCTATCTAAAGGTGCACTGTGATATTTTAAAATGGAAATACACTTATCAATATTCTTTCAGAAATTCTGTTTCTTGAAGCAAATCGTGTTTTATTTGAAATCGATGCTTCTTAAACTATGAAACATGATCCTAAATAAAATGGTAGAGAATATTGGGGGTCGCAAAAATTTTGAAAACATTTGTATCACGGAAAATATCTCATCAGCATTCATAACTAAAAATTATCGAAAAAAATCCTTTGGATCGCAAGAATTTTCATTCAAATTTAATTAATATAAAAAACTTTTATAATTAAACTTCGATTTATAATGAATTATTCTTCATTTCCTTACTTATTTTGAAAGTTTTGGCTCGCGAAAAAAATTTCCGCGGTTGAAATATGTTCGAAACTCTGTTTCCAGCTTATCTGGTGCTGTGGATCGCACAGTTCCCCTTCAGCTTAAAAACGTGATAGGAGCTAGGCCGTGCGCAAAAAGGAAACAGACAGCTCTCTTCAGGCCTGAACGTTAGATTCTTGACGGCACAGTCGAAAGCCTCTGCGTCGCTCTGTTGTTGATGTTGGAAACGCTTATTCCTATGCAGAAACACAAAAGCACAAAACTTTCGGCAGTTACTCATTACTGAATGCGTTTTTACTTTCTCGTATACGAAGTATACGAAGAGAAAGTATTGTAATCGTCAAAAAATTCGAACTCGAGATTTTGACAAATCTCCACGTTTTACACCTCCCTGAGTCCGAAAAACACAATTTTGGAATCATGTCTGTCTGTCTGTGAACACGATAACTCGAAAACTATTAGAGCTACGGGGTTGAAATTTGGTTTGTGGTCTTTAAACATAATTTGTAGGTTTCTAACAAATTTTGGACAAAATCCGTCAAAGGGAAGTCTGTCTATCTGTATGTCCGCGGTCATGTGAACGCTATAACTCAAAAACTTTAATAGCTAGATGGATAAAATTTTGTTACACAGTTTTATCGTCATGAATGTAGGTTCGTATAAAACTGTGGGCTAAATCCGTCGAAAAGAGGCGTTCAAATTGCATATTCAATTTCTTTTAATCCGATTCTTATGCGCAAAGTACTGGTAGCAATCTGTTATTGTAGTACATTTTATTTACAACAATAAATAATGTTTTCAAACATAAATTGTAAAATTTTTTTTATTGTTGTAAATAAAATTCAAACAGATCTCATTATTTCAGCAAATCTTTTATTTACGCGCTTTTGCAATTGCTACGGTTGTGGTAGTATAAATTGCTTTCTTGGGAATTAAATTCCAAAGCAGAATTTTCGCTTTAGTATTCATTGCATTGCCTATTTTATCGCACCTGCTTCAAAGTAATATTTTTGTGAAACGTGGCAACAGATATTTGATTTCAGGTTTGTTGTTTGTTTCACTTTCTCGTATACGAAGTATACAGAAAGAAAGTATTGTAATCGTCAAAAAAAAAATCGAACACGAGATTTTGACGAATCTCCACTTAGAAAGTATACGGGAAAGTTTAGGGGAGACCACTCCCGCTGGTTAATATTTACAATCAATTAATATAAATATTTGGTGGAAATAGCACATGCAAAAAAACTTACATTTCATAAAAAAAAACTTTGACACAATTTTCAATTGCAAGAAATGAATTTTGATAATGTATTATCCAGTGTTTTGAGAAAAAATGTTAGAAACCGATCAACATTTTTTAAATCTCATTTTCATAAATAGCACATGCAAAAAAAGCTTACAATTCATAAAAAAAATTGACAAACTTTTCAATTTCCTGAAGTTTAGTTCAAAGCATGAATTTTGATAATGGATTCCCCAGTCTTTTGAGAAAAAGTGTGAGAAAGCAATACATTATTGTTATTTCATTTGCATAAATTTCTAATTAAATTTTAATGTCAGAAACAGATTTCCTCATCACCGCTAGAGGTACTATTTCAGGATGCACTACCTCTTTTCAAAAATGTTATGAGAAGGCGGGTTCTCCAATGGGTCTGTTTCCTTCAACTACAAAAGGATTAATATCCTAAAGTTGATAATTTTCGTTTCAAATTTTTAGCTCTAAGCTGGTCATTCTTAATTTTAATATAATTATTTAAAAATATATTTGCTGAAATGGAAATACATTGCTTTACAATTAGGACAAAATTATTTTTACATTCACAGGAAACTCCAGGAATTGAATTTAACAATTCCATTTTTTCAAACACCAGATGTTCCAACAGCTGCTTGTGGTTATTGGCTTTCAAAAATTTCTCTTCAAATCCTTTACGAATTAATTTATTAAAAATTTGGTAACTTTCCACTAATATTTCTAGTGAGCATTTAGTAGGCAATTTCAAGCCTCCTCGATCTAGAAGTGATACATATTTACAAACAGTGTCAATTTCATATTCTAAATAATCTTTTGTTGTAATAAATTTCGATGTACAAAGATCACAATTTAATTTCTGACTAACTTTCTTAGCAACATACCCTGAAATATAAATGAATGCTGGCGTTTCCTCTGGCGATATTTCAAGATCAGTAGTTGTGTTGAAAACCTGATGCAATTCTTTATCTATTTCAAATTCTACTGAAGTTTCTGAAGTTGCCTCAAAAATTAGGTAAAGTTATTTTATGTGAAATGCCCCTTTTTTCCTGAATGAAAATTTATTCAATCTACAATTTTAACTTTTTTTTCAGATTCAAATATTTGAAGGCATGAAATATTATAATCCCCCCCCCCAGACATTTGTCGATACTGCCCAAATTTTGCCTCTAGACTATCTGTTTGAAATTTACCTAACAATATATATTCTGGGGTGTGCTCTTTGAAGATATGATTTACCATACCTATCAATGATTTTCTGGTAAGTTGAAGGCCAAATTGTGTCTCCTTAGACAATTTACCAACTTTACCTGGTAATCCTACTTCTTTTCTTTTTTTAACGGCGATGCAGATTTGTTGTTCCTGGAAACAAGCCAATCATTAAATTTGTTCAGGAATACCATACTCATTTGATCTTTACTCCTAATTCGGTCACAAAAGGGATTTTTCAACCTCTTACCTTTCTCAGAATTTTTAACGTTAAAAATATTCCACCATTTTAAAAATTGATAGATGAATTCTTTAGTTCACATGGTATCTTTGCCTTTATCTCCAGCTCCATGAGCTAAAGCAGCACTATTGCTTTCATGAAATATATTTAAGGCCAGTAACACATTTTGTTTTCCAAAAGAAGTTTTTTATTAAAATTTCTGGCATAGCTTTGGTGCATTCTTAATCAAATTTAATTTTTCTGTTTCATAAATATCTTTCAGATCTTGGAGCTTAGCTAAAGAGATTTTAGATGAATTGTAAGGTGAAGGAAAACATAAAACTTGAACTAGTGTTTTTCCATTAAACTAATTATTTCTAACAGATTTGATCACATGAACTGTATCAAATAAGAAGAATAAGCTATTATCAGGCTGTACAGGATTTGAGATGCAGTTTACAAGGTTTCTTTGGCACATATGGGTGAACATATTTCTATTAATTCTATTGTTGTCAGAAATTAAACATAAAACATTGTACTTTCAGTCATTTAACAGTTTTAGGACCTTTAGAGTTTGGCAATAAAGGTCATCAGCTGTTTGATTCTTCATGGGAACTAAGGCAACTATTTCTTTATATTTTGAAAATAAAGATGTTATCATGAATATTGAATAGCTTGTTGATTGGCATTTTCTGCTTTTCCTAGAAGTTTTCCTCCCTTATAATTTAAACCCGGATTTACATATATTTCATCTATAAGAAGGCAGATAAGTTTTTCATGGGGAGATAACATTTCATTCTTTTTTCTGAAGGTACATAATGTGATTATTTTTGGAAACACTACTTGGGCCCTTCAAAGCATTGGATAATTTTTTAATGTATACAGAATGAGGTAAAATTAAAAGTTTTGAACTACGTACAAAACTATAAGCAGCAGGATAGCGAAAATAAAATTTTGCTGTAAGAAGAAAAAACTCTGTAGAATAAATGTGCTTAGATGTTAATTTTAATTTTAATTGTTTAATTATTACACCGAAGAAAAAAGTTTTATCACTGTCATCTTGCTTAGAATATGCATCTTTTATCAAATGTATTGCATTTTCTATTTTCTCGTTTGGTTTGACAACGTTTGATTTAAATGCAGCTAACGAACTCAACAAGCTATCAAATTTTGTCCATCGATCACATTTATTATGTTCTCCCAATATAAAATAGTAATATTTGGGCTTTAAAAACACAGAATCATTCCAAATTTCTACAGTTAAATCCTTATAAATTTTCATGGAAACAACAGTACTAGGACATTGGTTAATGTCTAGCCTGTAACATAAGACGAAATTGTCTGTTCTTATGTTAAGCCATCCATCACCAAGTTTCTTAGCATACGTTTCCTGAAAAATTTCAAAAAAAAATGAACGGTGTCATTCGTGCACCATTCTACAAACTGTTGTTTATCTCTCAGTTTCAAGGTAGTTATCCGTTCAGAGGTAGATGGCTCATGAGAAAATAAGAAGGTTGATTAGGAAGTATTGATTGATATGCATCATTGGTTAACTTCCAAATTTTCCTCGGTACTACCAACTCGCTACCGTCATCTCTAACACGATTTTCTTTAATAATGAATTACGAGCTAAAATGTTTTATGCAAACTACAGCAGTTTAACTAGGAATAAAATCTGCCCTATTAATGCTCTTTACACACTGGTTTCTTTCTCGTTTCATCCTTCGGAAAAGTGAACGACGAGACATAATTGTCTGTATTGTTGTAATTAAAATTACAGCCAGGAACGCAACATTTTCTTCCTTTGCCCATAATAATTAAACCAGCTTTTCCTAATGGGGGACACAGGTTCCCCGGGGGGGGGCAATTGAATTGTTAAGAGGAGGCAATTCGAAAATGGGAGAAAACCCAAATCAGGTGGATATAACACAGCTGGAATATTTAAGACTAAATCTATCTAAATTGGAACCAAACTTAAAATCTCTTTGCAGCAAGAATCAAGTGAAAGGATCTCACTAAATTTAAATTATTAATAATTACTAATAACTAAAATAATATAGAAAATATTTCATTAAACTATTTTGAACTTAAATTTCAATTCTCTATATCATATGTTTTGAAAATTTACTTACTGTGTTTCTCAACAATTTCCTAGTGATTTCTTCCTAAAACCTATGAATTAAGTTTCCTTAGTCAACAATGAATTTTTGAAAATTAAAAATTATGTATATGTTACATAAGGAGCACAAAAATTTAAGAAAGGCTTAAGTAGGGCTTGGCACAAAACAAGTTGGGAACAATGGGTTAAACGGAATGGAAAAAAATTTATAGCTTAAGAAGTGAAAACATTTGCAATCGGATGCTTGCTACTTTCCACTATCAATATATCTGAACTAGTTACTTATGAATTTCTTGTTTCATCTTTGATAATGAATAAGAAATTACTGCATTAGATTTATTTTATTTGTCTTCCAAAAGTACTGTAAATATGAGCCGTAAAATTTCGTTTTTCAATGCAAGCACACTCTGCGGGAAAAGCGACCCTTCGGTAACAGAGTTGATTTCCTCCGCACTTTAGGCTTTACTGCAGACCGACATTAACACTAATTTGTACCCATAATTATATACTAAAATTCTAAAGAAACAAATGAAATTTTAGGCTCAAGTACTCAGACATGCATAAATTATTGACAAAAATATTACTATGAAATAAACGATAATGTAGAGATATTAAAATTAAAGCCTCAAAAGATACTTGTCACCACGTGAGTTAAATAAGACAAACATATTCCAAATGTGCAATTTATGCAATCAAAGTTAACAACAAGGTATATTTCTTCTATAAAGCTAACATAAATGCCAAAAACTTACTTCAATAGTAGTTAATAAATTAAAATCCAGCGAAATTCCTTCAAAAAACGCACACACTTACATACGCAAACAGCACCAAAACGAGGCTTTACGATGTGACGTCACAGCAGTCTAGATTTCTGAGCGTTATGGCCTAGAGAGAGAAAACTTTGGACTTTTGCGCACGGCCTTGGTAGGAGACGGAAGGGAAGTTCTTCCGCTCTTTAACTACGCGTGCTCGCAAGTGGAATTCGGAACTGCAAAGCTAGACAGTTCTAGTTACTTGTAGTTACTTTTCCTCTGCGCATTATCTTCGGGTAGTGAAAAAATAAGATAGGGAATTTAGTTTTCTGCCTCAGTTTTTACTCTTGGTTTATTTGAAATCGAAAACGTTTAATGTAAAATTTGGTTAGATTGTTGATAGATTTAAGCATTAAATGAGAAATAATATAAATTGATTAAATTTACACAATGGAAAATAGTTGCGGGTGCCGCATTACCGCTATCCCTATGCACGAGCCGCCCCTGATTGCAACTATAAAACGTAATTGTTATTAATAAAAATCTGATTATTATATGAATTGTCTTCAGTCGTTATATTAAAGATAATTATCAAATTAAATTAAATTAAATTTTTAAGAAATTAAACAATTTAAATATCGATTTAATTAAATAATAAAGAATTTAGCTATGGAACTAGGAATCTAGTAATGTCACTAGCGCGTTGAAGAATTGCCGGTTTTAGAAAATTAGAATAGAACAGAATATCAACAACATGAAAATAAGGATCTAAAAAATTCTGTGCAAAACTGGAAATTGGAAACGTTTAGAGGACTTAGTCGGTTCTTCTAATAATATACTGGAAATAACAGCAAAAGATGAAAAATATATTTCACGAGAAAATTGAAAAAAAAGAGACGAACTAAACCGAAATAGTGAACGCTAAATGAAACCAAATGATGGCAAAGAGTTCGAGCGAAAGATATTTATTAAAATAGTAAATGAATAAAAATTGTTCAATTGAAAGCGAGGAAAAAACGGAATAAATATAATTTCTTAATAAAATTCTTCCTAAAATACTTCTTTGTTCCTATTACTTAAAATTATCACATCAAAAAGGAATTTTATTCTTTAATTAATTATTTACAAACTATTTTCAAATTATTATTTGCAAGACCCAACTACCAAATACACAGGTCATTAAGCCGGTAATTAAAGCGAGAAGTCGCAAGTATAACCATCCAGTTTGATTATTTCAGTTGCCATATTGGTGTCAAACTCCAAGGCACCAGAAAATTAAATATAATATACCACCCAATATACTTTGGTCCGCTACGAACATTGAAGCTGCAGTAAATATCAGAAGGCACCTACCTATGCCAACTCTTGTTGTGTGAAGTTTTTAGGTAAAGTCAAGTATCCTAACTGGCTAGGGTGAAATATCCCTAACTTGACTTTTTCTGAATAATATAACGATTAAACCACTTCGAATTAAGATATTGCACAACATCGTATATGAAATTATACCTAGAAGTATGCTTAAAACTTCCAATCTACATAAGAATGGAAAAGGGAAAATTTACTTTAGGGCCTTCAAAACATATTTACCTACACGCCATTACGATGACTTTCAGAACTTGGATGGAAATCCTCTCCAATGGACCATATGAACAAAGGTCATTGGTTCATAGGGATGGCACACACAAATTCACAATCTCACAATCTGAGAAAATCATATAAGGTCAAGTGTCCCTAATTTCCTCTATAAAGGGCAGCTACGTTCGAATACCATCAAGATTTCGAAAGATATCGACATAGCAGCGTGGAGACTTTTCGTTGCTCTTCATGAGAAGCTAAAGGATGAATGGCTAGCCACAAATGGCTGTTTTGTGAACATGAATCTTCCAATAGTTCTATTGAATTTTATAAAGGTTGAATATGCTGAATACCATACACACTTAGAAATAAAATACATATTTTATATTGCAGTTTGACGATTACTATTCGAAGATTATGTTTAAAAATTAATATTTATGGAAAAACTCTCATTATTTTGTTTTTCTCGACAATGGCATACATTAAGCGGGATATTCATATGTCTTTCAAAATGGAAATTTTGAAACACGAGAAGGAAAAAAACAATCGTCAAGGTCGAAAACGTATGGAAAATGGCATAAATGGCATAACGGCGTTACGTGAAAGAGAAAAAAGTTATACTGAGCACAAGTAAATACAATTGAAGTTATAATAGCATTTATTTATTTTACGTTACACAGCTTTAATATTTTTATTATTTATTTGCACATTTGTAGAAAGCCTTAATATTTTCATTACTATTTATCTAGAGTAGACTGATGCAGTAGCTATTTTTCGCTATTATCATACTTCGGGTGATTTAATGCTGCTCTGAAATACACTTCTTTCGGGTGGATCCAACTGTAAGAATTGTCAAGCACCATTGTATCTGAAAAATAAGGAATACCAAAATCTATTGTAACGTAAAATTAATGGAACGCAGAAAAAGTTTGTATCTTAAACAAGTTTCATTATTATATTACTCGTAATTTCTTTGGAGGATGCCTTAAACCTTGGAAGTTCGTCAGGTCATTTGTTTAAAGTATTGCTACTACTGTAGCGTTTTGTTTCACAATATAGAAGCCATTATTCTACAAATACCTTTAATAAATACACGGAAATTTACAAGCATTTACTTTCATTTGATTTATTATGTCGTTTAAAAAGTTTTTTAAAATCAACTGCGTCCGTTGAAGTCCGATTTCGTAATGAAAAAGTATCCGCACATCGTTGGCTACACGGAAACATCATACACACTTGAAAAAAATAAATAATTAAACGGAATTATCTGCCTCCACCCTATAGTGGCCCCAATGTTTAATATGTAGTTAACTTTCGTCTGTGCGAACATTTTTTTTCGAATTGTAACAGCCATTTTTCGAATGGAAAGTCAAAATTTCCAGATTACATAAGTTCCAATAATTACAAAGATTTAGCATCTCAAAGATACGTCTACGGATAATAAACATTTGTAATTTTGACTTCGTAATTTTAAATGAATATTGCTATTATTTTAAAAAAATAGCCAGAAATGAGCATGCGGTAAAAATAATTTCTGTTTTACTTCTGAATAACCCAAGCAAAATTATATTATTTGAAATTGAATAACTTTTTATAATTTTATCAACTAATAAATTCTCTTCTTAGAAATTGGAATAAAAATATGTGAAAATTTTGAAAGTTAAAATAATGTGATGAATGAATTTTGTTTAGAAATTGTGAATAGTTGTCTAATGGTGGCCCTCCTAATTTTATTCTCCTATTCCCCCCCCCCCATTTTTATTCTAGAATTACGATTTCCTCGAAAATGTACAGTTTTTACGACGAGAATGATTTTCATGTAATCTAGGAGATTCTTTTCCTGCATTGTGGAAAGCAATATAATACAAAATAAAATAATAAAAATTATAAGTATAAAATTAAATATATTTTCGGTATTGAACTATAAAAACTGAATCAGCACATATTGTATAACAATAAGAGCAAGTGATCTGAGATTTCACGAGTCTACTGTGAGGCATAAAACAGTGGTGCCTAACGAAACGTCAAACAATTTAAATGGGTACTTATTTTGAAGAAGAACATTAAACAATGTGCCTGTAAAGGTAGCAGTAGCACTGAGCTGTACTTACAAGTGCCTATTTTTTCACATTTAAAGAGGCCTTTCTCAGTTTCGTAACAAGTATCTGTTCTCTGCTTCGGAATGAGTTCAACGGGTTCCAAAGTTTCTCCTTTGAAATGCAAAGAAAAGTCAATGTCCTTTGATTTTATGTCGTATTCCCACTCAAGAGTCGAATTCGCTTCCTTGACTTCGAAGCTGATCTCTTTTTTGCAGAAGGGCGGGATAATCAGCTTCTCGAAATCGGCGCCCAATTGTTTCCTCTCATTCGTCATATAGCAGCTTTTAGGAATCGGCTGTCCTCTTTTAACCTAAGCGAAAAATGTGGAAGTCGATTTTGAAATAAAATGTTTCTAGGAAATTATGTTGCTTTTCCAATAAAGGAACTCCAGACAAAACCCGCCAAATTCTAGCGACAGAGGGCTAGAGATTTGCCGATCAGTTGCTAAACTTTAGCGCAAATCGTCAAATTTTAGCGATTTTAGTTGTGTCTTAAACGAACCCCAATTTTGCCATTCTGAAATGTTGGTGTTATTTCATTTTGGCACCAAGAATTAATCACCAATCTCGGGAAATTCTAGAGACCTCAGAGATGAATGTTGGCATCAAAACAGAATAACGCCAACATTTTGGCGACGATTAGAGGTCCTTTAACGGAAAAGTATTGAAATTTGTTATAAGACAAAGGTGGCCAATGTCCCTAAGGTAGCCCAACCCCCAAAAGTAGAATTAATTTCATTTCTAATCTCAAAATGACGCTACTGCATTGAAAATTATGTATCTGCAGCGAACGTGGCTAAATCTGAAGAGATTATCTTGATCGACCGCCATTGTATGCAGTGGTTTTACTTTTGAGGTGTAGTCGTTCTAATTTCCAGGTACGAAGATATTTTAATTTACATGTGTTTAAATTCTTAGAACTTTGAGTTACGATACGTTTTCTGAAAGCTTATTTCTTTCTCTTTAACCACATTTACTACAATTCTAATACATTTTTAAGATTAATAGTTTTACGTCGTGCAAATGGTGACCATATGCATGTTCCCAAAGGTGGCATGGATGTCGGGCCACCTTAGGAGACAAATATGTTATGCAATGTAGTAAGGATAATTTTCACCCATATGAAGATCACCCATTTGAAAACAGTACAAAGAATCCAGGTCCAAAATTTAAAGCAAAGCTTCAACTGCCTAAGCCTAAATGTAGAAAACAAAGCCCTTAAAGAGAACAGCTGCCTATTGGGAAGACACCTCCAGCTCTCTGTCGAAGAGTGATTATTCTTTGCAAGATTCTGACCAATCCAGCAATCTCAGTGTTAGTGCTTCTGACACTTCTCCAACACTTTTCACACTACTTAGAACACCAGAGAGCCCCCAAACGAAGTAAGTGACTCCCAGAAGAAAAGCCCTGAACAGCAGTGCACAAAATGTGGTTCAAAGTATTTTCGTGTCAAAAGATAAGAAGATTAAGAAGAAAAACTGGAAAGATACCAAAAGAAAGAATCATCAGAACATAATAGCAAGCAACACAATAAGAAAATCAGAAATCAATCCGGTGCACTAATAAAGGAGAATCTCAAACAATGGCCCGTACAAGTGGTTGCCAGTCAAAAGTAAGCTGGTAAGGTGGTGTTGCCATTTATGCAAGAAAAGAAATAATGGACATGCGATTGTGTAATCAATGCTTGCGATATGTGCATTTCAAGGACTTAATGAAAAAGACAAAATCGAAAAATTTCATCTGCACATTCTGCATGGAATCCGGTTAAAAAGGTATATTTTGAAAAACAATTATTGCAATTTTTTCCTGTAATATTCCTCTAGAAGTAAAAATAGATTGCCGAGTATTTTTTCATATTTTTGAATTATTTTAATATATGGGTCACCTTTGGAGCACTGTACGCCATGGTGGCCCACAAGCTACAATTTTGAAATTTTATTATAAAAATAATTAAATTTTATTTTACAAAGAAAAGTATACTTGACATGTGTTAGAGACAAGTGTAAAATTTTACAAAAAAAATCAGCCACACACATCTAACCAGAAAATTATAAAAAATCCTCAAAGCTTAACTATGGCCACCTTTGACTCACCTACCTTAAGTATGCAAAACTATTCAAATGAAATTTCAGTAATTTCCTTAAGTTTCAAATCTGTGTCTTTAGATTTTATTACATGAAATAACAATGGTTTTTTTTTATTATTTAAGTGCCTTAGTAACCTTTGGCTTATAATACCATTTAAAAGTGAGATAAAATATAGAAATCTTGCTCAATTTATTTGAATTTTTTTCAGGTCTCTGCAAAATTAATTTTTTCATAGAAAACGGTTCTCTTACTTTCTGCACAACAAATATGATGTAACAGAAATTCTTTTTCCGAGACTTAATTCTTGAAATTTTTGGTTGATTGGTCTCAATATCGTACAGACAATTTCTTCTTTTTTATATTTATAAGTTTTGAGCGTCTGCTCAACTATACAATTTTATAAAACTGTAAACTTTTAATAATTCCTTAAAAGTTAAGAAATAATATAGACATTCCTTTCTTATAATCTAAAAAACTTTTTCTTAAAAAAATTTTCGATTAAAAAAGAAATATATATATATATATGTTGGAGTCAGAAAGCAACAGTGCAGAGTAGTGTCAAATGTTAACCCTTTATAAAGCCGTGGTAAGTATACTTATCACCAACTTCATCAATTTTTCAATGCATTTTTTTAATGTTGGCATAAGTTCTCGCCAAATTTTTCGATATAACAGAAAGCTAAATGTTCTAATTTCTTTTACCAAACTATAAAGAAATGTCTGGATTTGATAATTTATTATTAATTAGCTCAATAATTAAGGTTTAGCAGCCATCACCGGCCACAGCCCAACCACATCCGGAGGAGGTACGTTCCGTCATCAGAATGGGGTGATTCAGGCCAACACTATTATTGTGCCGACCATGGTTGTAAGAACCTTCTTATTTATTCGATGGCATTTCACCCAGTACACGGTGGAATCAATAATAAATATACAGGGTGCATATGAAATCCACCGACTAACCTGGATAGGTGATAATAAAAATAAAGTCAGATAAAAAATACAGTATGAGTCATAAGTATCCATACAAATAGTGAAAGCGGTGACTAATGCTTATTTTATTCGTACAAATGGTCATCATATAATGTTACAGTTACAGGATATGTTTCCTTTCCATGTCGACATACAGTGACAATCGCTCCAACCAATTTTGACCAGAAATATTGTCATGCATGTTAAGTGTCCACTCACAGAACGTTACCCTACGATCAGGGTCGTCCTCTGCCAGAAGTTGCAACATAAGCAGTTTGTATGAGCGCCACTTGCTAGCCCAGAAAATGGGCATGGCACTGTTTTGACTGATTCCCATTTGCGCAGAGAGACGTCGTGTCCCTTTCGTCGGACTCCTGGCCTTTACTGAAGGCACCTGTGCTGTCGCACCTTCAACTGTTGTTGTCCTTGTTCATCCAGATCTACTTATGTCCTTGACGAAACCTATCCTTTCGAATTTTATGATAAGTTTTGCCACGGCGGTATTGTGGGTTATCTGCTCTTTGTGCGTTGCAGTGAAAGTACGCGCTACATGGCGGGTGGAACCACTCCCAGCCGATAGAATGACATAATCCGTTTTTCCTTCGTAAGTTGCATCTATTTTCAATTGGTTCCCCTTCCTCAAAATGAAAAAGAAATTAATCACCTATTTCACTATTTGTATGGAGACTTACGACTCGCCCTATAGTTCGGTACATAATGGCACTGGTCGAGATAAAGAAAAAAAATTAAGGAAATTCGTCTATTTCCGATCAGCGGTCATTCAATTTCGCCTAATGGCAGAAACTCAAGAATAATAGTAAGAAAATAGAGAAAACAGGTAAATTATTAAACTGTTAGTGAGGTTGTTAGATGAGGTAGTTTTTTCCAGATTTTAACTTTTTATGCCTAAGGACGGCAAAAAAAAATTGCCGGTGTAATAACCTAGGAACTAGAAAAGGACCTTTGATATCTCTCGTTTCATGAACTGATTTTCACAGTAAACGACCTAACTTTTTTTTACCCATCTGGACTTCTTTATTTTAATAAGATCATACATTTACTTTTAAAAAAGGGAGCGTGTCCAAAACACAAACATTTCTTTTAAGTAGGGCGGTTATGTCTTTTAATGAAAAATACACATGAAATGCATCAAGAGATAACCTCAATTTTTTAGAAAAATTTAAATTCAATTTTGCTCTATCAGAAGTGATAGTAAGTAGATTTTAGTATCTCCTGTAAAATTCTGTTTTGCAACTTGTTCCTATTTGCACTTAGCGATTCAAATGTTATCATGTTAAAATCAGGTCAAACACTCACGATAGTGTTGCACTCTGGGTTGCCATCTGGATCGGTTTTGTTGCCTCCCAGAAATGCAGGCAGAACGTCGGCGTCGATCAATTTCAGAAGCTCTTCCCTCCAACCGTCTGAAAGAAATGAAATAAATATATGTCAAGTATAAACACCATTATATTAGCACAACAAAAATCTTGAGATAATTTAGAGATATATAATTTAATTTTCAGAACCATTTGTAAATGAGCGTAAATGATAGTGATCGTGATGATAAATATTTCATCATTCATTCTTGCCAGAACTCTGAAGATTTTCAAACGAAATAGATTTAACACTGATATACATTTTAATAGTTTATTTATGATACTAAGAATTTAGGACAGCAAAATAGCCGTCATTTGCGCATCTACAATCCCGCGAGCATGGGACTTCTATAGATGTCATTTACGTCAACGTGTTAAATGAAAAAGTTATAGGTATTAAAAAAACGTATAAAGTAATCCTCTAGACGTTAAAATAGCTTGATTAGGTCAAGAAAAAGTTTAAAAAAACTCAAATTTTGAAAAATATTTTTAATTTGATCAACATTTTTGCAGTTTCAATCAAAGCACGTGTTACGTAACAGAGAATATCTGATGACAACTTCAGATCGATATCTGAATTATTTTTTGAAGACTTCAACGTTATCGGAAAAAAATAGAAAAAAGCTCCTTGAAAAAGATTATTTCCATGTGTCTAAATTCGCGGAGTGAGGAAAAAAAATTCCTGTTCTGAAAGTGTTGGTCCTAGATTTCGATCAGTTTCTATTTGGTCGTTATTCTGAAAAGAGATTTGAAAATTCCTACAACCAAAGAAATAACTATGTAGCAAAATTGGTTTTTGTGCTATAACATTCTCCGAAGTTCATAAAAAAATAAAAATTTGGATAAATTTTAATTAATTAAAAATCTAATTAAATCTTTAAAAAACCCCTTTTTACTTTCTCGTATACGAAGTATTCAAAGAGAAAGTATTGTAATCATTAAAAAATTCGATCTCGAGATTTTGACAAATCTCCACGTTTTATACCTCCCCGAGTCCGAAAAAAACAATTTAAAATAATGTCTGTCTGTGTGTCTGTGAACAGGATAACTAGAAACCTATTAAAGCTACGGAAATGAAATTTGGTATGTGATCTTTACACATAATTTGTAGGTTTCTATCAAATTTTAAACAAAATGCGTCCACGGTAAGTTTGTCTGTATGTCCGTGTTGATGTGAATGCGATAACTCACAAACTTAAATAGCCAAGAGGATAAATTTTGGTACACATTTTTATCATCAGGAATATAGGACCAAATAACATTTTAGGCCCAATCCGTCTGTCGGTCTGTATAATCGCATAATTTTGAACTTAATAGATTCTTAACAAAATTAGTAAGATAATTGAAATTTTTTATGTGGCCTTCTAATCTTTATTATAGATTTGTGTCCAATTTTTGTGTCAATCAGTTGAAAAAAAGGCATTCAAAATGCATGTTCAATTTTTCTAATCCGATTCTCCACGGGCATGCATACTGGTTTATCTAACGCAGCTCCGGTTTCTAGTTCCGTCTTGTTTCATGTATTGCGTAATAACACCTGCTTGGCGCTTTTTTTTCCGTTTTGGGTCCTTTTTCTCCATTTTAGCGCATTCTGCTCTCGCTTGGCGTATTTTATTTTCGTTTGTTTTGTTATTTTTACATGTTGGCACTGGCTCTAAGGAAATAATCGGAGTTCTTTTGCCGTTCGCCCTTCCCATAGGTCGGCAATTTTTATGCTTTGCGGGCTTGCGATCGACACCTTTGTTTGAAAGTATACGAGCAAGTTTAGGGGAGACCACTCCCGCTGGTTTAGTTTTCACCTACTTCCTAGAACAAACTAAGTGCCATATTCGATAGCTCTAGGACAAAACGTCTGTCCTGTAGAACGTTTTGTACGATTTTTACTTTGTCGTATACAAATTATTCAAAGAGAAAGTATAGTAATCGTCAAAAAATTCGAACTCGAGATTTTGACGAATCTCCACGTTTGAGACACATGTTTGGAATTAAGTCTGTTTGGGTGTCTCTTTGTCTGTGAACACGATGATTCGAAAACTATTTGAGCTACAGGTATGAAATTTGGCTTGTAGTCGTTACATATAATTTGTAGGTTTCTATCAAATTTTGGACAAAATCCGTCTACGGGAAGTCTGTCCTTGTTCATGTGAACACTATAACTCAAAAACGTGAACAGCTAAGTTGAAAAAATTTGGTACACAGTTTTATCGTCCTGAATGTAGGTCCGTACCAAAGTATGGGACAAATCCATCAAAGGGTTGGCTGTCTGTCGGTCTGTATAATTTGCATACTTCTAAACATTATAACTTGTAAATATTACGGCTTTGATAAATAACCAGCGGGAGTGGCCTCCCCTAAATTTTCTCGTATACTTCCCCAAAAAGGTGTTGTTTCCCTTCCCACCGCGTGGATAAATTAGAAGACCACATACCAAATTTCAGTTATCTATTGTAAGTTACTAAAAGATTTGTACACATCTTAGCAGCCTTTTAGCTTGCTAGCAATATCTCGATCTGATTGTTACAAATTTACTACCGATAGTTGTAGTTGAAAATATCAACATATATAAATATGGGACAGTGCTTAAGAAATTCAAAAAGCATTAAAAACAGAACTGATTAATCAATTGACACTAATTTTAGTTTGTTACTTTATAACTTTACTTTTAACAACTACTTTCGTTCTGTCAGAGTAAAAATAATGCAAAATCCACTCAGAAAAAAAATGCATTACGAAATATACAAAATAAAACTAACCGCAAATCAAATATGCAAGTCTTATTGAGAAAATGTTTCTGCGTGAAAGAAAAATTAAAAGAAAAAACCCCATAATTAATTCACTTTTATTCGAGAAGAATTTGGCAGTGAGCCAAGACAACGTATTACGGGAGCAGCACTAAAAACGCGTGCCTTTCTTTTGCTTCGTACAATGGCGAAGAAATCAAATATGTAAAGTCAACCAGTTGACGGACTTGGCCCAATATTTTATACGGACCAACATTCATGACGATAAAACTTTGTACCAAATTTTATCCATATAGCTATTCAAGTTTTTGAGTTATAGTGCTCGCATGACTTTGGACATACAGACAGACAGACTTCCCGTTGACGGATTTTGTCCAAAATTCGACAGAAACCTACAAATTATGTTTAAAGGCCACATACCAAATTTCATCCCCGTAGCTCTAATAGTTTTCGAGTAATCGTGTTCACAGACACACAGACATAATTCCAAAATTGTGTTTTTAGGACTCAGGGAGGTCTAAAACGTGGAGATTCGTCAAAATCTCGAGTTCGAATTTTTTGACGATTACGATACTTTCTCTTTGTATACTTCGTATACGAGAAAGTAAAAATTGGTATGAGGCCTGTTACGATTAATTGTAGATCCGTGCCCAATTTTCGTTTCAACCGGTTGAAAAAAAATTGTTCAAATCGCTTATTTGTCTTTTCTCATGACGCATTGACGCGAGGCCGTTTTTGCGTAATTGCGCGATTCACTTCCGCTAATCGTTTACGCTTCTACCCACACCTTTTGCCTCCCTGCTTCCTATTCTTCCGCTTTGCTAAGTCAAAATCCGACCTCGCAAACTCATGGTATGACGCCTCGCTTTCTTTTTTTCTCCACTGCATTAGGAAAGCTTACTGCCTTTTAGCTTATTTTTTCTCTCTTTTTCTTACACCCAGCCCTATTGGTAATCACACCGGCTTCTAATTCCACTTCCGCGGTGGACGACCTTCAGAAATCGTGGTATGACTTTCCGCTTATTTTTTTCTCCACTGCGCTAGGGGTTCCTGTTCGTTTCAATGCCTTTTAGCTTATTCTTTTCCCTATATGTGTTAGGAGTATACCAGAATGTTTAGAGGATACCACTCCCGTTGGTTTCATCACGCAATTTTAAGATAACATACGATCTATAAACGTTATCATATTAAAAAAAGTCGTATCTACAGAATTTCTTACGATGATACAGAAGTGGTCTGGCCTTTCATCGCCTTGAAACTATTGTCAGCATAAACGGCAATCTGAATATCGTCTTACCAGTTTCCTTCGTTATTTTTTCTTTACTTTAAAATTTGCCATCGAAAGATTGTTTTGAGCACCAGATTGTTGCCTTCTTTCATTTGGGAAACATGATTAGTAGATAGTGGACGTGATTACCTGCGCCATAGACCCGTATTTTCTGAATGACTGTAGCAGGAAGGGCTTGCTTGACAACGGCATACAACCAGATAAAATAAAATGGAACTGAAAAGAACGAGATGTTAATAGGAATGCTTCTCATCAATTTTTGTCAATTTCTCTATCAACATTAAGGATACTAGAAGCTTTTTTCCTGTTCACCGTGGAATAATCACTAATAAAAGTTATTCTGCAAGTTACGCCATTACAAAAATAAAAGCTGCTTATATCAATGATTGATGTAGAAGAGGAGATATGTGCTAACAAATGAAACTAAAATTAAAATTAAAGCTAGAAACACATACACTGAAACTGCTAATCATGTTTTATATATTGATGACATATTTAACTTTAAAATTGGTAACTGCATGGTAAAGTTGTTAAATGGTTAAAAGAGTAAATTTTTCAAGAAAACTTGAAATTGACCGTTTTATTAATTAAAGAGTTTTGCCTCCAAAATCCTATATTTTTTCAAGGAAAATAACAAGACTAATCTGATAGGTGTGAACAAATTTCATTATAATAAGTCAATTATTTTTTATCTATCACATGTTTGTGTTTTGAACATTAAATATTAGATAACAGTGCAGAAATTTAATCGAACGTCTTTCTTTAATTTGAAAATTTTTTTCTCTTTTTCTAAATTCAGTAATTTTTTAAAATTTTCTTTAGTGTCTATAAACTTTTGTTATCTGGGAAAAATGCATTCAGAGGAAGGTATCGAGCTCTATTTTTTGAAACAAAGACAGGTACATCCAGAAGAGCGGATAAGGCGCATTAAGATTAACTTCTAAATCTTAATGCGATTTAATTGTGCCAGAAATGCAGGTAAATTCCGTGTCAGAATAATACGCCAAATTACCCCGATATTCGTGACGTAAAAAGCATGAAGCAAAGAAATAAATGCATTTCTTCAGATACAATGAAAGGTAATTTGAATATAATTAAGAAAATAAAACTTAAAAACCAATAACTGCTTTAAATAAAATATTTAACAATAAGGTATTGCTACTCAACGTGCCCACAGTAATATATCAAAAATTCCTTTTTGTTCACATCCATTAATCGATATCTTTCCGTATCGCCAAAATATAGAAAATCACCAAAGAATAAATGCATGACTGCTATTAAGGTATAAGACATGGTAAATGGAGACAACACAGCCTATAAAGGTTCGAAAGAAAATAAAATGCTATGAATTATCAGATGAAAAGGAAAATTCGTTGAAATTGAACGCATTTAATCTTTAACTATGACTACTTCATCGAATTGGCAGCTATCTTGCTTTTTGGCATACGTTGGCGATATAAAAATGCACAGATTAGTGGATTTTAATCAAATGGAATGGTTTATAAACGACGTTTTTCACTTTGAATGACGACATATACTTATGATACAGGGTGTCCCAAAAAAGTGGAACAAGCATTTATTTTCTTAAATATTGCGCCTAGATATATACTTCCAATTACAAGGTTTCATCAAATAACGTGAGAATATCTGTGTAAAAACTTTACCTTCAGTGGAAGTTGAAAATGAAAAGTTAAGAAAATTAAATTTTTATACGTTCCCCATAGAGCTGCAAAATTCGCAGAGATATATTAATTTTTAAATTTAAAGGGACTTCTCACAAATTTATGTGGAGTTGTTTATCACAGATATGCAAATTTATTCAAGATAAAAAAACTGCAAAGTGCAAATATTTGTCAATCCTCATCCAATCATCATGAACTGAAAAAAATTTGCCAATGACGCATACTGTTACTCAGTTTCAATGGCAGATAGTTACAACTATCGACTTGATAAATAACGGAAGGGAAACTTAAGAAAATGAAATTTAACATAAAACATGAAAGTAGCCTAATAGCGGACAAGAGGGTTAAATTATTTGCTTTCAGCGTTTTGCGTATTATTAAGTTTTAAAACTACAGGCTGTGGCGCCTCCTCTTTTAGGGCTGCAGAGTTGCAGAACTCATTAAATTTATTTTAAAAATTTGTATTTTCGTTTCTATTCTTATTTGCTTATTTCTCTACTCTGAGAGTTGGATTATCAACGAAAAAAAGATAAAAACGAGAAAAGAAGACAGAAAATGAATGAAAAAATAAGGCAGACTTATGATGGGGCTGCACAACAAGTAGTTTTGGAAAGCACCAAAATTTGCTCATTTCTCACATCTAAGTGATATAATGGGCGCATAGATATCCTTCCTGTCTTTTAACTTAGCCAAAACTGGATTTGTGGATGCACCTGTTTGGGACTAGGTCAACTAATACTTTTTGCTTTCTTTTTTCCCCCTTCAATCTCACCTGAGGTTCGCCTTCGCGCTCTTGATTTGTTTTTCTTCGATTTCTCTTTCATTGGCTGTTTTTTTGTTTCGGATTTCCTTCCACGTTGCCTTAACGAGAATTGGTTTGTTTCGCCGAAAATAGATAAGATTGTTATTTTCTAAAATACAATTCAGATAATTATAACTAAAAGTTTGGTCTATTTATTGTTAAAACGACTTTTTAAAAATTGTATTTCATTTGTATTCTAGTAATAATTTTATAGCACCGCTTGTTTCTGAGCAGATGAGACGTCACTGATTTGGATATTTTTCGAAGGTTCACAAGATGAATTTTTTTCGTAAATACTTCAATGTTTGTAAATACGTTAATGTATTATTTGACTATCTTTTAGATTTAACAAATACATTTTTATTTCCTGATTCCGCCCTTTTAATAACTTATTGAAATATGTATACAATCCCTGAAATGTACATCGAAAGATTTTATTAAAGCTGCAGTCAGAGGCATGGGAAAAGTTATCTAAGTCAGTAAATTTGTCTTCTTATATTTCTGTAAGTGCTGCAGATAGAATCGTGCAACTTTGTAAGTGAATAGATGAATGTAAGAGAAACATTTTACTAATTGGCATTTTTGCACTATGAGGGCCATATTAAAATTTAGTTTTTAAACTTTTCATCACCAATCTCCTTAGAATCTATAGTGTTTTCATACGTATTCTCACCTTTTTTGATGGAACTTTTTAATTTGAAGTATATGTCAACGATCTATATGTCATGAAATAACCGCTTGTTCCACTGATTTGGGACACCCTGCATAAAAAACCGCAATGTCACACCATTTGAAAAATGCAAGAACAGTAATAATTCTCTGAAATTCGCTTTAAATTTTGGAAGGAATCAAAAATATAATTTTTAAAATTTAAAGTTACAACTATCAATTATTGATGACTTTATGTTATATTGTTAGATACTAACTGTACTTGACCGCAATGTATTGTACACATTTTAACTACAGACTGAAGTTTACTAACTTATTATATATACAGGGTGTCCACTCTAATCGTTGCACAATAGTTAATTTCTTAACCTTTAGAAATAGACATTACTTCCAGTTGGAAGAATGCTTTAAATGTGATAAAGATTTATATTTTTTGTTGTTTAAAGGAATAAAGGCACTGCTAAAAATTTCGAAGTCTAAATTCTTATGCAGTCCTCGATCACATAAGTTATATTTATTAAAATAATCTTAACACACTGACATTTTAAACAAAAAAAAGTTCCCCACTTCTGCGACTAAAACTCGTCGACTTATGAAGATTTCAATATCAATACTTTCTAAGATTTTAGACCATTTCAAGGGGCGCCTCGACGAAGATTTGCAAATCAGCGACTTATGCAAGTGGCGACAACTATTTTGTCAAAAATAATGGAATTCAAAGCTTCTTTATTGTTATTCCGTCAGTTTAAGTCACGGAAGAGTGTAATTTTTTTTTGTTTCATGTTAGTGTGTCAAGAATATTTTACAAAGTATGACATAAAACCGTGGGATTGCATAAAAATCCAGATTTCCTAATTTTTTTAACAGTACATTTATTGACTTAAACAACATCTATATATGTAAAACGCTAAGGTACGTGGCGGAAAAAAGTGGTTCACTTCCCTTTTGCTGATGGCAACGATCGGTTTATTTACAAAAGAAACCCTGCAGCTTCCGCCATGTTAGGCATAACTTCATAGGAATTGCCTGTTACTATATTGGTGTGAAACAATTTTTTCTCGCAAAAAATGAGTTTAAGACATAGAGTTCACAATGTTTCTCAAAATTTAATTAAACTTTGGACGAAATGATTAAAACGAGACCAGTTATAAATGAAGAAGGTGGACTTATGCAAGCCAGAGAACGTTCAGGTCAACGTCAAAATAGTTTAAGTCAGTGACTGGTGCTTTTCTAAAAAACGTTTCATTCAAAAACTTTCAAATGAATTTTATCAAACCCTCCCCTCAATCAAAAATTCAGCAATCTTTAAAATTTCAAACTACGATATAAATGGCAGTCGAAATCATAAAAACCCCTCTTTCACCTTTAGTCTGTATGTTCCGATAGTATAGTTGTCAAGGCGTCGCATTCCTAATCCAACGATGCGAGTTCGGTCTTAGGGTGTCGAAATTTTACCTCGAGTGTTTTCGGTATCTGTCATTACCGTTTTCTGTCTCCCATAATTATCTCATCATTTTAGTATCCCCTTAATCGATTTATTTTTAACCCTTGAAATTTAAAAATTTCAAAAAATGTTACTTTTTTAAATCTTTCATTCTAATATTTTATCTATAAAAAGAATTCTCTTTTGCAGCTGCCAAAAAACGCTTAATTTAGCTGCAAGGTTTGCAAACACTGGATCACGTGATTTGACTTTCCAAACGTAAACAGACTTCTTCCATTTAGTTTAATCAGATTTTTCGATGTGTTAAAAATGAATCTCAGCCATACTGTTAAATATTATCGGAAAAAATCAGAGAAAAAAATCAGCTTGCAAATGAATTGAATCAATTGAAGAAAGTTTTGAAAGGCGTTCAGAGAGAAGGAGAAATAATTTGTTTCAAGATCCTCAGTGTGCTTGCATTTATGCGAACGATTAGAGCGTTGATATGGAATTGTAAGATGTAAAATTTAATTGAATTATTAATGAATTAGCTGTCCTTAATATTTTTTTAGCTGACCAGAGAATTAAATAAAAAATAACTACTCCTAACTTAGAAGTGAAGTTTCCATGGCTCAATCGGTAAAAGTGTCGAAGTCTATGCCGTAAGTTGCGAGTTCTGTCCTACATATTTCTAAATATTTTTTTCTCCATCCTCTTTGCCGCGTAGCTAATATTTTGGATAATTTAAGTTTCAGATAATATTTTCCTAAAACTTATGGGAAAATAAATTCTTTATTTGATTTTATTCATTTTTCCAAGCATGGTATATTATCTGATAAATTTAAAACAACTCCCAATGCAAATTCCATCTCTCAAATTTACAAGTGTTCTAAATTAACCTTTTCCTTACGGGACCAGAAAATTCGTTGCCTTTGAATGCGGGTTGATACAAATACTGTACTAGACACAAATGAGGATTTCACTCCCCGCATTCAACGCAGTTCTTCTGGTTTATGTCCCCGTAGCCTAAACGTTAAGAAAAGAATAAAAATTGTTTTTAAAACACTCTCTCATTAGTGAACTAAAAAGTACTGTTTATTTTAACTAGGGGGCTCTGCCCCTGCTCGCTTCGCTCGCCACAGTGAAGACACTGCATGTCCTAGCACAATTATTTTAAAATCTTTATATATAATATATATGAATCAGCTTTATTTAGCTTCTGATGCTTTAATTTAAATCAACACAGAATAAAATTTTTTAGGATAAAAAAAATATCTTTTTCTTCAAATAAAACTTTCAAAGAAAATTATTAAAGTGCATAAATAAACAAATAAGGGTTGCAAAATTAAAACAAATATAATTATTCTAAAAATTAATTCTAAAAACAAATTATATTTATTATTAATAATAAAGGTTGGTTGGTTGGGGTTTAATGGCGCAAGAGCCATTTTTGGCTAAACTGCGCCAATCAAATGGTATATTATTAATAAAGAGATTGTCTTGTGACATCTTAGTACTATGAACATAAAAAAGACAATATTATTAATAAATAAAATCTTAAGCTGTTTCCTTTTAATGCTTTTACCTTAATCAAAAAGGAATAAAATTTTTTTTGGCCCTGAACCTTAGCGTCTACCTTATTTGAAGGTACGATGCGTTCGAATAAAACGTTTTTGTAGGCACTTTGTGATAGAATAGAACGTTATTTGTAGGCACTGTGCGATAGAATAGAACGTTATT
>BGPR01011622.1:0-13711 GCA_013235015.1 Araneus ventricosus | reverse complement strand
TTTGTAGGCACTGTGCGATAGAATAGAACGTTATTTGTAGGCACTGTTCTATAGAATAGAACGGGTACTACATGGGCACATGAAACGTTATTTGCAGGTACTACACGTGCAGATGAAACGTTAATTGCAGGTACAATAATAACGGATAAAATGTTATGTTTACAGATCATTCTGTTAAGCCAGGGGCGCCATCTGCTTATACATTTAAGAATAAATTGTTAAAAAAATTATATTTATAATAATGAGTTCTAAATTAAATACTAAAATGTAGAACATAATTTTAGATTACTGAATTTTAGATTGAGGGGAAGGTTTCATAAAATTTATTTGCAAGTGTTTGATTCAAAATGATGATAAATCCAAATAGCTGACTTAAATTATCTTGACTTTGACTTGAACGTTTTCAGGCTCTCGTAAGCTATCTCCTTCATTTCTAACTAATCTCTTTTAAATCATTTCATCCAAAGTTTCATTATATTGCAAGAAATATTGTGTGTTAAACTCATTTTTTTAGAGAAAAAGTTAGTTTACACCGCAACGAATATAGTAACAGGCTATTCCTATGGCGTTATGCCTAACATGGCGGACTTCCGGTTTTGTTTGGTAACAGACGTTGCCATCGACAAAAGAGAAATTAACCGCCTTTTTCTGCCACGTCCTTTTCCGCCTTAGCGCTTTATATAATATAGATATTTTCTACATTTTAGATTTTAATTTAGAATTCATTATTATAAATATAAATTTTTTCAACAATTTTTTTCTTAAATTCATAAACAGATGGCACTACTAGCATAAAATAAGTTAATCGGTTAACTGATAATTAAGTTCTCAAATTATTAAAATAGTTTAATGTCATCAAGCAACCACGAATATACAAGTTAACATAATGGAAAATACCTGTAAATAACAATTTACCCATTACTACTGTACTTGCAATTAGCGTTTCAACTGCGGATTCTGTACCAGCAGTTAGCGTTTCATCTGCAGGTACAGTACCTGCAAATAACGTTTGCGCACAGTACCTGCAAACAACGTTCTATTCGAAAGCACAGTACCTGCAAATAATGTTCTATTTGAACACACAGTACCTGCATATAACGTTTTAATCTAACGCACCGTACCTGGAAATAATATTTTATTCTTATGCACAGTGCCTGCGAATAAAGTTTCATTCTTACCTGTGAAAAACACTATCCGTTTGCACCTTACCTGCAAATAACGCTATCTTCAGCTAAAAGAATCAGAAGAAGCTCAACCATCATGGGTTTTTATACAATAACTCTGCTAGGACGCACAGCGTCCACATTATAACGAGCGAAGCCAACAAGGTTTGCATAGCAAACCTGAGAGGATTGCTACGCAATCTTACTGGGGGGTTGGCGAACGGCTTCGAGCAAGGGGCAGAGCCCCTTAGTAAAGAATATTTCTTCACTTCCTTTAAAGTATTTTTCCAATTAGAATTATATTCATATCTCTAACAGTTTAGAAATTAGCTGTTGCGCCACGATTATAATAGACATTCTGTATATGAATCATTTTAACTTCATTGGTACGGCTTTATTTATTTTATATGAAGAAACGGATTTGAAATTTAACCAATTAAAGATGCTTACCATTGATGACAAAGGCGCATTTTAATGTTTCAGGATAATTGTCTATGTATGCCTTAAGAAAATATATCCAACATTGAATTGCTGAAAAATAGAACATTTTAAAGTAAGAATTATGTTCTTTGATCTAGTAGCTAGTGTAAGAAAAGAAAATGAACAAGAAATGATTGCTCAGGAAGGTTAGACGTTCAACTAATTAATTTTTATAATACAACTAAGAATTTTTACAAAAAAAACTATGTTTATTTTCCGTGAATTGAAACAGATTCTATGGGTTTTCTACTATCTTAAATCATATCACAAGAAAAGGAGTCACATTTTGCTGCGTATCTTAGACATTGTCAAATCTCCTAAAAGCATCTAATAAAAACTGTTTTAGAAATTTAGAAGAACTTATAGCGTCGTACGAATGCAAACTGTTAAATTCTGGATCTAATTCTGTAAAAGATTCGGTAGTTTGCATTTGTATCGCCGATATCAGTCCGGAATGTTATTTAGCGTTAGATGCAGAACGAACTCGGGAAAAGAAAAGTAAACAAGATTTAAAAAATTATCCCTTTATTCCAGCACTCTCAAGTTAAGAATATATTTTAATTCGATTGTTTCACTGAAACTTGCATATATTGTAAATTCATTTCCGTCAAATATTCTCAAAAGTGTTAGAATACTTATTTAGTGAAATGAAAGATATTTTGAGGCAAGGCATTATTTTTTGAAATAATTAATCATTTACAAAATATAATAATAAATAAATTAAATTAAAAATACACTGTAGGGTAATTTTACAGCACTTTTATATAAAGATATTTATAAATATATATACTAAAAACGTGAATGTTATAATGTAGGAAACGTAGATCTCAGCCCATCCGTTTTGTTTAGGATAAAGGACAGTTAATAACAATATTATTTTACCGTTTGAATAACCGTAGAAATAATGATTAATAGCAAGCACAAGCCCTTAAAGCTACCGGTAACAACTTAGAAGCATGGTTTTCTTCCATGGGCGTTTGCTTGAGCTGGATTTCCTAACAAGTATTTATATATAGACGTGTCACAAATGGTCAGACTAAAACTAGTAGTTCTCCGAAAACGATAGAGAAGTTCTCAGATTCAAAAGTTCAACAGATTATTACCGAATGTAAATGAAGATTATGTCCTATTCTTTAGCAATCTTTAAATTTGTGATCCACTCTGGAATTTTATTCCGTGTATAAAATAACTTGCAGCTTTTTACTTCCTCGTATACGAAGTATACATAGAGAAAGTATTGTAATCTTCAAAAAAATTAGAACTCGGGATTTTGACGTATCTCCACGTTTTCGACCTTTCCGAATCCGAAAAACCGAATTTTGGAATTATGTCTGTCTGTCTGGCTGTCTCTGAACACGATAACTCGAAAACTATTAAAGCTACGGAGATGAAATTTGGTATGTGATCTTTACACATAATTTGTAGGTTTCTATCAAATTTTGGACAAAATGCGTCCTCGGTGTAGGGTCTTAGCCCAGTGATACTGAGTTATGATTAGATATCACAAGACACAGCAATATAGGATATTAATTTTAATTAAAGGTTCTTGGTTACTGAACTATTTACAACCAAGGTACAAAATTAATATCAATCATAAATTCTGCCTAACTCAGGATGAGATAGAGTAAATCAAAATCAAAGTTCAAAAGTTCAAACTGGAATCAATCGCAGTTTAGACGTGAGTCTACTCGTAAAAAAACTGATAAGTTCAGTAAAGTTCTACTTAAGGCGAGTTCAATGTCCGAGGGCCGGAAATGGTGATTTGAGGGATTTGGCCGCTCAAATAGTTGTTATAACTTCCAAAAAGTTATATCGGTTACCGAGGTAGGTAAATGGCAGTGAAGTATTGCATGTTCACTTTTCGAGACAGATTCCGAAGAATTCCTCAGATGCTTTCCAGCTCTCTAAGAGCTTATTCAGCCAAGGGTTCGCTATCGGTTTTCCATGCACTAGGCGTCCGTACAAGTACAGAGTCTCGAGCTGAGACCTGACTTCAAAATTATCTCTCACGAGAATTGAATCGGAAATAGACTCCGAATTCAATCTCCTCTCAAGTCTCGGCTCTCCGAGTCTTCGAATCTCGAATCCTCTTCCGTCTTCCAAATTCCAACTTAAGAACACCTTTGACCCTGACCTCCGAGGAGTGGCCGAAATGTTAAGTTTCCATCATTTGTCCGGGTGACGAACAACTTAACCAACCACAAACCTGCGCTCCCCTTCCCGTTTCGTCATTGTAAAGAGCCACAACGCAATGAGTTCCTTTTTGCGGTCAACCTGGGTGGTTTCGAAACGGTCACTCGGCACGATCCCTTCAACCCCTCCGGGTTATGTAATCCAGAGTCATTTTTACGACCGCGGCTTCCTTTCACTTCTCGTTTTTGGCAAGCTCGTGGGGGGTCTGGTCTCGTGGGAATTTTCGGTAAGTCTGTCTGTCGGTATGTCCGTGTTGATGTCAACGCGATAACTCACAAACTTATATAGCTAAGTGGATAAAGTTTGGTACACATTTTTATCATCAGGAATGTAGGTTTGTATCAAAGATTGAACCAAATCCGACAAAGGGTTGACTGTCTGTCTGCATAATCTCATACTTTTGAACGCAATAATTTCTTTAAAAAACTACTTTGATAAATGAAATTTGGTGTGTGGCCTTCTTACCTTAATGGTGGATTTGTGTCCAATTTTTGTGTCAATCGGTTAAAAAAAGGCGTTCAAATTGCAAATTTCGTTTTCTTTTTCTTACACCCAGCCCTATTGTCAATCACACCGGCTTCTAATTCCACTTCCGCGGTGGACGACCTTCGGAAATCGTGGTATGACGTTTCGCTTATTTTTTTCTCCACTGCGTTAGGGGTTCCTTTTCGTGTCAATGCTTTTTAGCTTATTCTTTTCCCTACATGTGCTAGGAGTATACGAGAAAGTTTAGGGGAGACCACTCCCGCTGGTTTTTATTTAAAAAGTGGCATAAACATGAGCAATTTATTTGCATCGCTATACTAAAAGCTGAGCTCGCGAATCAGAGCAATCAAGCATTTCAGCGGAAAGACATTATCTTTGTTGCTCCGTCCAGATATTTCACAGCCTAGATGAAATCATGCCATCCTACTTCATTTGCTTCGCGAGTAGCACTGCGTGTTAGCAACAGAAAATTTACCTCTGATTTATCGGTGGCATTGCCTTGTTCAGAAAACTCATGATTTCGCCATGTGCTCGACACAGTGATGCAACATTGTTGGATACCAGCTGTGGTTTTTCGAAATAATAGCCTTAAAGTTTTCAAAGAGCTGGAACATTTTATGATTGTAATTTGTATTTCTTACTTTTTCTATTAACCTGAAATATTATATTAATTTAATCTGAGATGATATCGCTACAATATAAAAAACTTACTCTTCATATGAATGGCAGTAGCATACGTAAAGTTCTCAAAATCAAATATCGGCAAGAACATCTGCGTTTCAAACTGAAAAAAAATTTTAAAAAATATCATAACTTGAAGAAATAAACAGATAAAATAGGCTCGTGTTGGGGAAATTAGATAATAAAGTTGTAATTAATAAATGACAAGAACACAGTCGTTAAAAATTTGAACCCATTCATACTTTAAAATACTACTATTCCCTCTTATCGAAACAGTTTTTATATTATTCATCATTTTAACAAGAATTTTATTCACTTTTCAAATAAAAATAGGAGAATTTCGGAATTGAAATGAAGAGAAATAAAATGTAGTTGTGATTTCTTTGTAAAGGCGAACTTTCAAATGCATTTATGAAGATAATTGGTTCATCCAGAAAGTAAGTGTTCCGAAAAGAGGCACAAAATAAAACTACCTGGAAGCATTTATTTAAACAGATACAGAACTCTTTCAGCTGCCTCTCAACATAAGAACCACTAAAATTGAAGGATGTGTTATATACTCTGAAATCAATTTCAGTATACCGGGGTTCGAAGTATAACGCCGACTAAGAGCTGAGCCAACGTATGACAGGTGTCTGCACGTTGTCGTCACTGCGGAGTTGTTGTCCGACCAAGAACCCTTTTCAGCTGATAGAACAGATGGTAGTCGCTGGCAGCAAGATCGGGACTGTTGTAAACGTAGTCATATTCTTAGATTTTAATCCTTTTTATTCAGACGCATAACATTGAGTATATACGGACAAAAGCACAATTATTTACATTCAAAAGCAAAACAAAAATGGTCCGTATTCGGAATTCCTATTTTAAACATTAAACTAGTTGCCATAATCTTAGCTAATTTACAAAAAGATAAAACATGATCTAATAAACTAAAACTGGAAGTGGAAAATAAAATGGTAGTGGCAATAGCGATTATAAGCGGGATGGTCAAACACCTCCAAGTTGAACCGATGCAGAACTTATTGCGTGCGCGGCGCTGCATGAGGGCGAGCGTTGTCGTAGATAGGGAGGTGTTTGACCATTCTGCCTATAGTCCCGATCTTGCTGCCAGCAATTACCATCTGTTCTGTCATCTGAAAAGGGTTCTTGTCAGAGAAAAACTCCACAGTGACGACAAAGTGCAGACACCTGTCATACATTAGCTCAGCTCTTCGTCGGTGGATTACTACGAGCCCGGTATACTGAAATTGGTCTCAGAGTATATAACACATGCTTCAATTTTCGTGGTTATTTTGTTGAGAGGTAGCTGAAAGAGTGCTGTATCTGTTTAAATAAATGCTTCCAAGTAATTATATTTGTGCCTCTTTTCGATCTCCGGGAAACGTACTTTCTGGACAAGCCAAATAGTTCAGCAAAGGGATTTCTAGTTGTGATCTGGTTACGTTTCTTAAGCTTGAATTTAATAGAAAGAGATTTCGGGTTTAATAATTTAAATTGAGAGTATTTGATACCAATATTTTCCCTAAAATATGATTTCGTATGTCGATTAATGTACTTAGTTACGGTAAATGATCTGACGCTTTGTTTGAATTAAATATCGAAACGAAGGTTTCATCAAACTGCAGTTTCTGTTTTATTTTTTTTTAAATCAGTAAGTCTAGTTAAAGATTCTGCATGTTCTTAGACAGAATACCAAATTTTCGAAGACGGTGTTATTTTATGGAGAGTAATTCGCTTGTTTATATAAACATCTGGGGGATGTAAGTTATCCAAAGACGAATGAGGATCAAGCAGCAATACTAGGCAGCAGTTGGAAATGCAACCGTAACGAATTAGAGGGCGTTGTTGGAGAACCGATAAAACCGCTACTCGCTGCAGTCTTCCTCAGGCCACACTGTGGAGGATCCTGAATTCGAACCAATTGCACCAGCACTTCGAATAGTTTCTGCCAGCCTAATGATTATCCACAGAGATTCTGCAGATATTGTTTATGCTCAAAATCTGCAGAAGAGTGTGAAGGATCCCTTTTCTACGGTCTCCGTCTTAGCGACAGACGAGGCATATTCCAACTAGGGAAAGTTGCTACAATCTGCGTTTGTGAAACCTTCCGTCTAACTACTCTGCGGGTGGTGGTTGTATGACGGGTTTCCTATCGGGACGTTCAACTGCTTCTCTAAACCCAGCCACTCACACGCTCTCCTCTCCACGCAGATGGCGTGGTAGCACTCATCGCCTTTCCATTTTTTGCTCATATAGTTAGGCAGTCATTCATGATAGCTCCGCGTAAATCCATCCACCTATCGGTAACTCCGATCCCCTACTACGCCTACTCTTTCCTTCGCCATCAAATCGCAAATCCGATTTCCTTGGTGAACGTGTCGAGTGCATTGTTTTGCGGTGTTCGTATTCTCGAGAGAGCTGCCCTCTCCCACGTATTTACACGGGTCGCATTTCCGCTTTTTGACCCAGCAATCCAACTGAAGCGGCTGGATATTCAGTTTCGCAGGAAATCTAAAATTTCGAGCACACCGCTCCACTTCTCATCAGCTTTTAGCACAGACGAACAGTTTTGCCATGGAGCAGTCAAATTTGCATGGAGCACTCGAGAATGCCGAACGCTTAACGTGATAACCTGACGATGACCTCTAATTCTTTGCAATCGCGCTTTTAAATCTGCATTGTTATCTGATCCTAAGTCGTTTTCGGGTAATTTATAGTACCCAGAAGATTGTACAATGGTAGCGAATCATACTGTGTATGTTAAATTATTACTTCCTCCAGCAAAATAAACTTGAACAGGAGAATCTTCGTGTTCATAAAGGAAATTAAATGATCATTCCGAAAGAAACCCGAAATTTCACCTTTGTTCTTAAATTTGTAAATTTTTACTGAATGATAATTTTATGGTGAATCTTCATGAAAGTGTCAAATTTAATTATGAAAACATTTTAAGGAGACTCAAATCTTTAGCCCGAAACGTTGTGGCATGATGATGTTTTAGACTTGATTCGTCTGTCTTTATATCATTTTTTTAAAATTTTCTTTTAATTATATATATAGCAACCATAACGTGCACACAAAAAAATGTAACGAATTTTGTTGCAAAGTGCGTGTTTATAAATGCAGTAACTAAAATTATGAAAAGAGTATTGTTGTGAAATATACTTAAAAATAGTTTGAAAATGTATGGAAATAAAGAAAAAATTAAATGGTATCAATGAAAAGCAAATTTCTTTAATTTTAAAGCGGTATGAAAGTTAATTTTTGTGCGATAATATGCTCCGAAGATATTGAGGAAGAACATTAAAATCTCGATTAATTTTTAATTAAAAATATAATCAAAATATTGAAACTCCTTCTTAGTGGGCATCTACTACCCAAGAATGTAGCATGTTTGGTAGCTCTAGGTTCAACAAGCTGCAATGTAGAGCGGTTGGGACGACTTTTGCATCATGTATGCCACATCGAGCAATTGAAAGATAGTATCCAGTTTATAAACGTTATCATGCTCAATTTTTCTCTCTAAGGTTTTCGCGATTTATCAGAATAGGGAAAAGAAACGATACCTTTTTATGTCGTTTCATCAGGACGTCTTTATCATGCTCTACAAGATATAAGTAGTACTTCAAAGACTCCTCCTTCTTGGCAACATTTACTAAACCTTTAAGAAAGCATAAATAGTTTTAGCCCGTTATAAATGCCATTGGCAAATTATAAATGTCCGGAAGAACACCTTTCGTTTTAAACTTCAGTAAAATTAAGGCTAACAATCCAGCATTTTCGTATAATGTTCTATACGGATATGCATAATACTTCATATGCTCCTCCATCTTCGAACAATTCCATAGACCTTGAAGACACCACAAATTGTTTTTACTCATTTTGTACGACATTGGCAAGTTAAATTTATCTCAAAGAATACTTCTCGTCTTAAATTTCAGTAATTATAAAGTTAAAAATCCTTCGCATTATATATTAACTTTACAAAAAGTAATCGACATATTATGTTTGTTTTGTCAACTTAAAATAATTCAACGATGCAAAAGTATTTGCTTTTCGGATCAACATAACTGAGATATTAAAACTTTATTAATTTTAAAAGATGTTCAACTAAGTAAATAAGTACTATAAATTCAGAAGTATAAAACCATAGACATGTTATATGAAATAGATAAATATATAACGTTATAATAATATCCAAAAGCTATGTAAGTCTAAACCCATGGCCAGGAGAGAAGAATTTATAGACACACGAAGAATAAAACAGCTAAGAAAAATAGAGAAATCAGAAGTTTTGAAAATAAAATAAGATCTTTCTGAATTGAGTCTAAACTTTGACAATGATTTTAATATTAAAAATATTAAGAGATACATGTTTGGACTGAATAAAAGGGAAGTTAAAGTTATTAGAAAATTATTGATAACAATTTACCATATACTCATGGTTGGGATACTATTATAATATTTACAAATTTATCTTTAAAAAATTTAAATTGTCTAGAGTCAATAATATAATTAAGGATATAGAATATTGTATAGTTTTATTTATGAATAAAACCTTTGATAATTGTAGATATTTTGGATAAATATAATGTTCATTTTCCTATTAGGAATAAAAAAATTAAACGAGTTTCTAAATGCAATAAACAACTTGGAAGATTAATATATAACTACAATAAAATTAAATAAAGTAGTAATATTGACACTTGCACATGTGATGAATACAACAATTTTATAGATAAAAAACATGGACATGTAATTATAGCTGACTTTAATATATAGTAAATAATAGTATATTAAGAGAACTAATGAAAAAGGGAACAAAACATAGAATGATAACAACCAATAGTAATGGGAGTATTAAAACACAATTAAAAAAAGATATAGAGAACTTTATATTGAAAATGGCAATAAAATATTGTATGCATCCTGTGAGAATTCAGAAAATCATATAATTCCCAGAGAAAGACGCTACTAATACTAAAAGCACCTGTGGGGTCGGTCTGCGTGGGGTCTAAGACCCCCAGCAATTCAGCTTCCTGCGAAATACAGATTCTTACAATTGGACGGCGTCAAAGAGACGACAAAATGCTAAACCAGACATAAAACTGTCGAGTTTGTCACGCCCTAGGTTGGCGATTGAAAAATCACCAGATTGATGGTAGCGGATGCTTGATCAAAAGGGGCAGTCATGGACTTTGGAGTCTCCACAGGCGAGGAATGACAAGCCATCATCGGATCTCCTTACCCTCTCAGCCTATCAACGGAAAATCGAGGAAACGTAACAGAAGAGAGACCCCATCTCGGGGAACGAGAGAATTATTAGAAGACTCCATTTCGATTCTTGATCGAGATGAAAGAAAGATTTTGGATGAGATTAAAATCTCATCTGTTAGAGCATTATTAGCTCTGTTTGCGAAGTCGTGATAGAAAATTCACGCAAGGTTTTGAAGTACCGTTGTCTTCTCGAGACTATTCTCAGAAGAGACCTCGCTCTCCTGAAGAACAGAAGAGTATTTTACTGACTGATCGTGAATAATAAGTTATCCACCGAGTCTGCCTGATTGGAGATCTAGAGACTTATCTGAACTCTCTCGTCTTCCTCTTGTTGGCGTTCTCAAGATAGAACTGATTCATCTTCAACTCCGGACAAGCGGATAAATTCTAGTCTCTTACCGTCTAATCAGACTCTCGAATAGAACTTTCTATTCTAACTAATCAGACCGAATTACTAATTATCTCCAATAGTCAAAAATGTACAGTTCATGTATTGTAAATATTTTATTTCCTATCCATTAAATTCCTTGAGATTTTATGTTAGTATGGCTTTGACTTGCTACCGTTCGACACTATCGTCGTCACAGCTTAAATTACTAATATATTAATCTCATATAATGATAACAGCAGCAGAGGAGAGGAAGAGCCCTGCCGAGATAGAAGACGGATAGGGAAGAATTTTCCGAATTTTTTTGTGTGCTAGGAGAAGTTCCGAAATTTGTTCTGTGCTGAAGAAGTTCCCGAAATTTGTTCTTCTGGAAGAGTCGAATTTGTTCTGTGCTGAAGAAGTTCCCGAAGCAGGTACTACAGTGTAACTATATATAGGCAATAAATAAAAAACGCCTGAATTGTGAACTACAGGCTAGTCTAAATAGGTGCCGAACCGAGAGAAGTCAGAACCAAAGCGTACTCAGATGTCGTCCTGTTGTGGATCATTTTCTCGTTTATTTAGATATTTGAGATGAATTGTTTTCAAAATTTATGTTTATGCAAAATATAAATTATGCTGAAATTAGATCTTGTTATGCAATCTAGTTGTGCAAAATCCTGCAATTAGGTAATTATAAGTATGAAAATTAGACACGTTAATTAAGTGGCATATTTTCCGGGCTATGAAATCATTCTGAAAATTGAATAGTTAGAAATTATTTTCTTTAATTTAAGTTTGAAAATTTATAGAATTATTTATTCTGTGCATTTTGAATCATGTATATTGTGCATTTTTAAATGTTGAAATTTTTTTTGGGGTACTGTATTTGGTTTATAATTACTGTTCTGAAAGTGTTTGAAAATTTAAAATTGAGAAATTCAGCATTAAATTAAAATGGCAGAATTAGCGAACTACCTTAAATCGGATTTAATCCTTTTGGCAAGAGTGTGAGGTTGAGATTTTAGTATAGATGGAGATCTATCATTAGAAAATTGAAAGTCGCCAGACTTTGATGAAGGCTTTCGCTTTCTCAATTAAACTATTAGTGAGGGGACAAGATAGAAGAGAGAAAACAAAAATTAGATGAAAAACAAGAAAGAATCAGATGAGAGGGAGCGTGAAAGGCAGTTCGACTAAATAAATTAAAATTGCAGCAACAGAGGAGCTGTTAGTTTGAATTAGTGGTAGGGAAGGAAAAGCCTTCCAAAAGAATATGATGCATAAGTTTGACATGGAAACTTCAGACATTTCATTGTATCAGATTTGTTCGAAAGGCAAGCTAAAATGGCGGATATTGAGAAATCCAATGGGTCAACCATTTATTGCATTATTGCCAGTTAACTAGCAGGACAAATCATTAAGTTGCTGAGGATAATTTAGCCGATTTTGAATTTGTAAAGGAAATTGTTAGAAGGTTCAAATTAAACGGAAGCTTTCGTTCAAAATTCATAAATTTTCAGCATACAAGGGACATTATGGAAGGATGTAATCTTTGATTTAAGACCTATGCCTTGACGGATGGTTGGAATGTCTAGAGGTTAAGGACTCAAAGGTTGAAAGACATATGGTGGAACCAACTCAAAAACGCTTCTCCGAAATGAAGGATAAATTTTTTGGACTCGTAAGGACGCGATCCGGAGGCCTGCTGAAAAGACTGACGATTACGAATCGGTGCGCCGAATAAATAAGAAACCCTGGACAGCTTAAAAATACGGAGGAGAAGAAGGGAGAAAAACCGAAGGCTTTCGAGAATATAGAGCGGAAAATTCGGGAAAAAACATTTAATTGGCGTGAGAATCACGGAGAGCAGAGAGAAGGAAAAGGGTTTCTAAACCAGAGTGTTGCGCTGCTTAGATGTAATAGTACGAACACTTAAGACCTCTTGTCCTAAAAATTAAAAGAAATTTGACGCGAGAATAAGTCACATGTGTATCTGGGTGACTTAGATCGTCTTTCGATCCTGGTATAATAAAGCTGATCTAGTAAATGAGAAGGAAACTTACCAGGCAGATACTAGGCGCAGTATAGATTTGTCAGCGTAGATATTAATCTCAAAATTACGGAATCAGTTTGGGTAAAAGTCCCTCTGTCAAACAGCGTTATTGTTTACCTATAAGTAGAATAAAAATTAGAGCATGTCCGGAAATAGTGTTGGTTGATACCCAAAGGGTACTGAAAACTGATATGTATGGAAACACCTATCTAACTGAACCAAACGCAACTAATAAGAAAAGGAGAGACCAGAAAATAAATGCGTGCGGACATGTTCGTTCGCAAGAACCAGCCAAAGGAACGAAAAGTAGAGAAGAGGAAACTCAAGAAACTAGATTAGGGCTGAAGTTGAAACAGGACTACGAAGTGTCAATCTCCCCTCCTGACGACGAAGTCCTGTAGTTTGCTGCGATGTTGAAAGAATTCAAAGCCGACCCAGGCGTCCGAAATCTTTAGGGTTGTTAAGGGAAAAAAAGTAAACAATGTACTTTGAAATAGAAAAGATCCTCTTTTGAAAAGTCAAAGACCATAAGGAGAATGTAGGGAAGAAGAGCATAAACGAGGGTCGGAAATTTTGAATTGTGTCATGAAGGCGTAGCTTCGCATTTTAAGGAAATCTAAGACAAAGGATAAATTACGATATATCTGCTATCTTTTGGCCTAACGGCAAAAGATACTGAGGAATTTGTGAGGACTTGTCATCCTGTCAAGGGAAACCGGGAGTAAAGAAAGCGCCAATAAATTGGTATATAATTTCGGAAGTGTTTGCGAGTTCTGAAATGTCGATCTCGTCGACCCTTCGGAATGGCACAAATACATTAATATAACATAGATGTACCGCATGTCTATCGTCGATCATCAGGAATCAAGCACCTTGCGGAGCGTTTAAATTGACTTCTGTTAATTGACGCTTGTTGCGTGTCACGAGATGGGATTTCCACAAATCAATACAAATTGGACCCAGGAGGTTTCATTAGTTGAATTAACAGAAACCTTCCTCAAACAAATG
>BGPR01011621.1:0-47875 GCA_013235015.1 Araneus ventricosus | reverse complement strand
TTGCTTTTGTTAATTTCTTCTGAAATTCCATCATGTTGATTTTTCATCTTAACAATCACCTAAGGACTCTGTATCTCATCAGATCTTCGACAAAGCTCTAGATGAACCGAAGTACAGTTCTATGTATGCTCTGCTATGCAGGAAACTGTGTGAAGAAGCTCCCAATTTTGACCCAACATCAAACAATACAGGAAATAATAACAGTAATGTGAGTAAAGTCTATTTCTTATTATAACTTTTTAAGAAATATATATATCTAAACATATTTTAATGATATTTCAATTCAACTTTAACAAAACTATGCACAGATACCTGTATACATTTTTACTTTCTCGTATACAAAAAGAAAGTATTGTAATCGTCAAAAAAAATCAAAATCAAGATTTTGATGAATCTCCACGTTTTAGACCTCTCCAAGTCCGAAAAACAAAATTTTGGAATTGCGCCTGTCTGTCTGTGAACACAATAACCCGAAAACTATTAGAGCTACGGGGATGAAATTTGGTATGTGGTCTTCACACATAATTTGTAGGTTTTTATCAAATTCTGGACTATGGGAAGTCTGTCTGTCCACATTCATGTGGACACTATAACTCAGAAATTTGAATAGCTAGATGGATAGAATTTGGTACACAGTTTTATCATAATTGTAGGTCCATATAAAATTTTGGGCCAAAATGTTGGCTGTCAGTTTGTATAATCGCAAACTTGTGAACGTAATAACTCTTTAAGATAATGACTTAGATATATGAAATTTGGGAAGTGGTCTTCTAACCTTAATTGTAGTTTTGTGTTCAATTTTCGATTCAATCTGTTATAAAAAGGCGTTCAAATTGCTTCTTGAGTTTTCTTACTTAAGGCGAGCGTGACCTTGGCGCACGCTGGAGGAAATGGATCAACATTCTGGGTTACTGTAGATTTGGTTTTTTTTTTTTTTTTTGATGCGATGAAAGGTAGGTTGCCATAATTGTCAAGCATTGATACGGGACATCAAGATGCTAAATAAATAAATCATGAATAGAATGGGTACATATTATATTATTTTACTATGATAAAAAAAAAAAAAAAACGTTTAAGAAATCTTATTAAATGAACACATAGAATAATAATAAAAAAAGTATGCGAGGCTAATCCTTTTTAGCCCAGTCACACTTTAAAGCTGATTTTACTTTCTTAATTATATCATTTTTTTCTTTCACATAATTATAGTATTGGGCACTAGTCATTTTAAAATTGTAGTGACATAGAGTTTAGGAAGAAAACGAAATGAATAATACAGTACCCTAGGGAGAGGAAAAATGACAGCTTTCTGTGAAGTATATGAGAAAGTTTAGGGGAGACCACTCCCACTGGTTTTAATGAACCCTGTATATATGAAAGCCATTTTAATTGTATACCTGAGTTTCAGCAAACTAATGCCAGATACACTTTTTCTGCACTTTTCTTAAGAAATTCCAGATTCCAAAAAGAATAAGGCTTGCTTGACTTTTATTGCCTTGTTCTGTTCTAATAAAGTATGCTTAGGAACTATATGGAAAGATAAAATTCTATTTCATTGAAATATAAGTAATCAATTTAAATACAGTTGGTTCAGCAATGACATTTGTTTTAAGGCTCATTTAATACTGATGATATAACTGATTTAACTAGGAACAACATTTGAAATTGCTTTTTAATGGTGCAGAATAATTTTAAGATTTTCATTAATAATCTATTAGTTATAGTAAAAATAGCACCGATTCCTTTTGACTAATGATTTTGCTGCAGATCAATCACAAAATGGGATGTAGTGGTCTACAGAGCGATACTGTTTCCTTGAATTGCCATGGATAAATTTGCTATCGAGACTTATACTCTGTTAAAAGACAGTTGTTCATATATATACATATACTCTATTTGGCAAAGTATCATTGTTCCACTTGAATAGTTCGTTACAAAGAAAATTCATTAAATAGAAATCTGTTGATTAGATGCTAAAAAAGGGGGAACAAAGACTGGAAATTACCAGTGCACTCTGTTGACTTAAACACGCATCCTAAACTGTAAGAAAGTCTGTAATTCTGCTTTGTACAGGTTAAATTTTTCGTTAAAACTTTTAACACTTTTGTAATGATTGAATCACGCCGTCTTTAGCATTTTCTTCAAACTGCAGTCCTCTTCGTATTGTTTCAAACGGATGTTAGTAATTCTGCTTGTGAAGATTTTTTATTAATCTCCTCATTATCATCTTCATCACTCACTGTAGTATATTGATTATATTTTCTAATCCTTTACCAGTGTGCCATGCACCATAGGATATTCAGCAATTACATTATGTTCATCAATATGGAGAAAATTAGACAGCTCGCCACACAATTAGACAGTACCACAGGCAAACCAAACCCATAATAAAAACTAGTTATACTCAGAGGAATTCGGTTTCTCTTACTTCATTGCAATTCCATATGGCCCTTCTGCGAAGATAAGGAAGGCAGCAATTCCCTTCCCTTTGTTATGGGAATTTCTTGTAAAAGAGCAAGGGAACATTAGGTCGCTGCAGCTAATTTGGTTGATTTTTTGGTAACTTCAACAAAGTGGAAGTGATAAAATGTTGTAAAAAATGTATGAAAATATATTATATAAAAATGATCTTTTATAATATGAACAGTAAATAAATGTAAATGTTGTTTATAATGAGAAAACTCGTAACAAAAACTATTTATACTCAGAGGAATTCGGTTTCTCTTACTTCATTGCAATTCTGTATGGCCCTTCTACAAAGATAAGGAAGGCAGCAATTCCCTTCCCTTTGTTATGGGAATTTATTGTTACAAGGGCAAACGAGGTCGCTGCAGCTAATATGGTCGATTTTATGGTAACTTCAACAAAGTGGAAGTCATAAAATGTATGAAAATATATTATCTAAAAATTATCTTTTATAATATGAAGAGTAAATAAATGTAAATGTTGTTCATAGTGCAGGGCTCTTTAGAAAACTTTGTTCAATAGAAGTTCACTGAAGGGAAACTACTGCATATCTTTAAAAATGATGATTTTGCCATTAGTTCATTCTCCTGTTCTTTTTATTCATTCAGCGGTAGTTTATATGTTTAATTTTCTCTATGATACTTTTTGTTGTTTATTCTCTGATTAAACAGAATTCTGATTAGTTTTATATCAAGAATAATTAGAATAAATTGTTAATGGAAATAATTAATATTTGTAGACATAGAATAGCAAGAATTTCCATCTATTTTTGTCTGGGAATGGCTTTGCCATTAGTTCTGAAATAATATTACTTTGTAATTAAATAACCATTTATTTCATCATTATGGATCAGAATTGAGTGGAACAGAAGAAAATGTCCATTGCTTCATTTCAATCTTTCATGTTTCAAAAATTGTTTAAAATGTAGGTGATTATGATTTGTGACCCTGTTATAACTTAATCAATTGAATAAAGTATTGATTTGTAAAAATTGACATATTTATCTAATTGGATGAAAGGAGATTTAGTTGTGTTCAAATGTAGTATTTTTGTACGAACTTGCATATTTTTCAAAGGTTTCTTGTTGTAGTGAATGTGTCTTTGTGTTGGGTTATGTCACGATGTAGTGACATTTATGTTAAAATGTTTGTCACTTTCTTTGTTGAATGTGTATTTTACTGCTTTTTTAAGAAGTTTCATCTTAAATTGCAGACATTCCGTCGCCTTTTATTAGCCAAGTGCCAGGACGAATTTGAAAACAGAAGAAAAGCAAGTGAAGGTAAAATGTGTTACATTTTAACATTGTGAGTTAATTTATGTTCTGCGAAAAGGTAAAGAACTGTATTTAGTTCTCAAATAATATAGAAAAGATAGTTTCCTTATTATTAAGATACTTCAATAATAAGGAAACCTCTATATTTATAACAGGCAATGTTTGTGCGTTCATGCAATGTCCAGATGAATCTAACGCAGTTGCAGCCTTGAAATTTGGCACACAGGTAGTCTTAATGGTGACTCAATGCACCTGAAAGCCGGAATTTTGAAAATTCAATCTAGAAAATTTAATGTTTTGGTTAGTTTTTTGTGCTTATTTCTCAATAAAATTGGTTTTGATAGTCGTGGGAAAAAAAATAGGTACATCATCAGAAAGAAAGAACAATTTTCTTTCTAATGAAGTTGGTTTACAATTTCTAATGTAATTTACTGGATTATGAGAAATTTTTGAAAAATTGTAGCTTTTATATTAATATTTTATTTGGGTTTCTTAAAATTCTTGCATCCAACGTTCTAATAATGCTATCAATTTAACTTTTTTTCAGCTTATAACTGGAATGTTTCTGTCAGATTTAAAACAAGAACCGTTAAAATACCTTTCATGTTTTTTTTTTTTTTTTTTAATTAATTTTTCCCTGATCAGTTCAAACAGTTTTTTAACTAGCGATCTTCTCATTGAGACATCCTCCATTCCCATAATGCATTGTTGCAGTTTCATTGGCTGGCGGCGAAGAATGCGGGGGACGTCATAACCTTTAACTGAATGACTCAATTATTTTCGGCAGTGTCTTAACAAGTTTCTGTGTCTCACATATTTCGCTTGCTACCTAATAATGATTTTCATGTTGCAATTTTTTAATTTTGTTTTGGATTAACGTTCTCAGTACTGTTTTCCTAAAAATCAATAATGTGTATCTTTTGTTTTTATTTTGTTTTGCAAACTTTTCCATGTCATCATGGGTGGTTTTTTTTTTTTTTTTTTTCATTTTGTTGAAGTCATGATGGCATGGGCAATGTCGAGCACTTACTGTTAGTTCAGTAAATAAAAGTTTATAAGTATTATAAGTAAAGTTTATAAATATTGTCGAATATATCATTATATAAATTGAATGTTAGAATTTTTTTCTTTGCCCATTTTTATTGCTGACTGCTTGCATAAGAAGAGGATTGCACGTATTAAATTGTCCTTTTCTACATCTAGTTGCGAGTTGGTGAAGGCATAAATAAATAATTGGAGACAAACATGTTCTCAGTAAGAATTAAAAAGGTTTGGTTGGGTAAAGATGACAAAGATTCATTGTGGAGAGATGGTCTTTTAAAGGATATATTAATTTATTGTAAAAACATACAAGACTAATTCCAACAAAGGTATGCAGTTACTCACAAAATATTAGTGTCAACACAAATTGGAAAAATGTAGTCAATAATTGTTTTTTTTTTTTAATTGCTACCATTTTAATCTTATTACAAGCTAGCTGAAAACCCGGAGTTGCTCGGTATCCATATTTTTTCATATACCGGCCTCCTGGTTTTTCCCCCCTAAAAATATTATCACCAACTTTCCCCAACAAATGTAAATCTTCTTTGAATCTTTTCTTGTTGAATTATAACTTTCAAATATAGCCTTTTTATCACCTTATAACAGTATAGTTTCAAAGAAAATCCGAGAAAATTCAAAAAAGAACATTTATTTTAAACGATATATACTTAACTAATACAGTTTTACAATGTACAAATATAGTTATACTGTATAACTTAGTTACTGTAAAGCTTCTAAATGTTTTATAAATCAGATAAAGTCAAAATCACTCGAACAGTTCTCACTCGAAAGAATTTTGCTGAAGAAGAATGCTCGAATAAAAAGAATACTTTTCACCTCGGTTAGGGGAATAAAAACTAAATATTAATACTCTCTATTAATTAATAATATAGAAAAAATTCAAACTGAAACTCGCATCACATTGTAACTAAACTAAAGTCATTGCATCTTTGAGTGCATATTAAAAGCTACAAAATAAAAACGAAAGTTAAGTGCATGTTACGAAATAACAGAGGAAGTAAGAAGTGTACCTTGACCAAAAAGGGCAATATTTTCTTAGCTTTAACAGTGGGGAAAAACACGTGAATAAAGGATTTGATTAAACAATAAATTGGTTTGAATTTTATTGTATAACAATAAAAGCATTGTTGTAGTTTGAGTTTAAAATGAATTTTGAAATGTTAATTGCAGTTAGAGAAAAAATTGTACAACAATTAAATTGGTATCATTAAAACGATAATTTTGTGCTTTTTAAGGTGATGTAAAAACATCTTTCGTACTATAAGTATTTCAGAAGTTTTTGTCGAAAAACATCTAAAAATAGCTTAATTTTCGTTATTTAATTAAAGAAATAAAAATTGAATTCAAATTTTAAAATAATTTGGTACTTGCGTATTAACGCCACCGAGGCTACAGATTGGTGGTAATGCGCCAATAAAGAGCAATCTTGTTTACAAAAACTGCCAAATTTGGTGGCACTTAAAAACCGCCAAATCTGTAGCCTCGGTGGCGTTAATACGTAAGTACCAATAATTTTTACGGCCTTAACTCCCTCTTGTGCTAATCCATCAATGTGCCAAATTTGGTCGTCATAAGTCGAACGGTGTGGGCGTGCATAAAGAACCCAGAATCGAACACACACTTTCCTCTTTTATGTATAGAGATAATGGATTTATAAGCATGATCTTCTTTTCAGCCTTTGATCGTAAAGATGGTGCCCTCAGTACGGAGGAGGAGGAGCAGAGGAGTGTGGCGAAGCACAAGATGTTGGGCAATATCACGTTCATTGGGGAGCTGGGCAAGCAGGGGCTTCTGCAGGAGGCCATCTTGCACCAGTGTGTCCAGACACTCCTGGCCAAGCCCCGTAGGAACAGCCCTAAGGAGCTGGCACAGGACCTGGAGTGCCTCGCACAGATCATGAAGACCGTTGGACAAAGGCTGGACACCGATAAAGCCAAAGTATGTTCTTTGTCTTTTATTTGAGAAAAATTTATGTTAAACTCAATAAAAGATTTGAGTATTCTCTTCTTTTATAGCAAAAGTCTATATTCACAGCAAAATGTAGCTTTTAGAAATTTAGCCACAGCTTCATTCGTCGCATTAATGTTCAGAGACAGGGTGGCGACAGAACCGGGAAATCAGAGATATCAGGGAAAAGTCAGGGAATTTTATCGATCTGGAAAGGTCAGGGAAATTCGTAAAAATATCTAAAAATCAGGGAAAATTAATAGTTACTTGAGTTATTATCTGTAAATTAGTATCTTATTCTAGCATTATTTGTAATAATAAATGGAATTTTTAAAAAGAAACTTATATTCATTTATAAATGCATAAACTTTTTATTAGAGCAATTAATTTCCTATGATTTGTTAAAGAATAAAGATTTGAAGAAATATTTTGGCAGTTTCTCTTGTTTACATCTTTGCTAAAATATATATTATTAGGTACGTATAATTATACTATTTTTATATTTATGCTGCAGCATGTTATTCTGGTATTTATGAAAAGAGCACTAATTAGTTATTGAACTGTTTTAAAGTTTTGAGCAAAGATCATAATAACCTTTACTGTTAATATAATTTAACTTGTGTTGAAAAGAGTAGTTTTAATGTTTCTTAGAATTCTTATGCAGTTTTAGAAGCAAGGAATTTTGTTAAACTTTCCAGTATTTGTTACATATAAGAAATGTAATATATTGTTTTAATAGATTTTTTTAGGAGGTTCGTTCGGATGTTTAAAATTAAATTTCTCAAAAATCTTTTTTTTTTCTTCATATTAATTAACTGGCAGAAGTGTTTTTAATAACGTATGTTGTACACATACAGTGATTCCGAGTAGGAAGAAAGCCAGGAAACTAATATAATTAGTAGCCATAAATCAGGGAAATGTTATAAGTTTAGTCGGGGAAATTTTTTTCACAGTTTCTGTCGCCACCCTGTTATTGATTACAGGGAGCACAATGATAAAGTGTCTTATTAACATGGAATTTAATTGTAAATAGCTTGTCCCCTAAATGGGTTCATATTTGGAGTAATTTCCAATAATTAATTCAAATTAGTCTCGAGACTGATTGGAAACCCTAGGGGAATCTGCTGATGTTGTGAGATATAACAAAGTTTGACATTAGGCTATTGCGATTTTGATCACCGTTCTATTGAACAGTGGCTTTACTTTGTTTTGCACCATAGCATCTTAAAGCAATTCAGAAAAGGAATTTTATTGGTCTGATATGCCCGGCGTTGCTTGGGATAAAAATATCTTCAAGTCCAAGTACTTATAACACTTTCAGTTTACTAAAAGTGTTTTTCGCGGAAGCATCTTTCGTTGATTTTCGTTAATCAACTGACCGTTTGGATCAGCAGCGAAACACCCTTCTTTTTCTCTCCTTACTTTGAACCACTTGGCAAGAATCTTGTAGTCCTTCATACTCCATTTTGCCCCACCCATCATTGCTATGGCAACAGAAGAAACTCTTTCATATCTTGTATTTTTTGCCATTATCCAGATTACAATTATCTTCTCTTTAGTGTTTTTGTCACTGTCTGGAAAAAACCGCATAGTGTTCTTTCTTTTTCTCCTTAGGCCCTCTCCCTCCGGTAGGAAGTGGACTTAACAATCTTGAAGGATTTTACACACTCATTAAGATCACTAAAAATTTGTAAAATTAAATGAAGCATTGCAGAAAGAGAGTAATTAACATCATTGTGTCGTGGCACAAACATATTGAAAGAGGCTATTAAATAAAAGCTAAATAAAATTTCTGCCTTTTTGTTAACATTCAAAGAAAACAATATTTTTATCATGACTTTCACAATTGTTAAAAATACCGGAATGAAGGATTTGATAAAATGATCAATGGTTTGAATTTAACTGCAATAACAGAAAGCATTGTTACAAATTTGAAATGTTTATTAAATTAAGAAAAGGAACGCATAACATTCAATTCGAAATCATTAAAAAAAGATGATCTTCTGCTCATTAAGATGGTTTGTAAATAATCTACTTGTAATATATTTTTCTGAAATTATTGGTGAAAAACTGAGATAAAACGCCAAAAATTGGCTTAATTTTCGTTATTTAATTAAATATCTTGGGAAGTAATTTTTTTGAAAGTTTCAAAAAGTAGAATTAATCTAAGAATGGACCCCAGGATGCCATGTGCAAATTTCATGTCAAGACTATTCACCGTTCAGGAGTTCTTGCGACTGATAGACTGTTAAAACATCTCTTTTCCCCCGTCCCTTTGTCCTCTTCCTACGGTAGCAACCGTACTAAGTAACCTTGAAGGCTTAACACACACTCATTAGGATCATTTAGAAATTTGTGAAATTTTACAAAACAACAAGAGAATAATTCACTAACGTCAATTGGATCACTGTATAGCCGTGTTAAAATCTGTAAATGTTATGACAACAGGAAACCGGTAGTGAGAAGTCTCCTTTGTTGTTTATGGTCAAAGAAAGTAATATTTTCTTATAGTAACTTTAAAATTGGCAAACCCCGCTTGCGAAACAGTAAATTGGCTTGAATTTATTTCTATGAGAATAAAAAGTATTGTTAGAAATTGCGTTAAAATTATATTTTTAAACCTTAATAACAGTCAGAGAAAAAACTTCATCGCAATGGAATTAATATCAATAAAAAGATAATTTTCTGCTCTTTAAAGTGGCATAAAAATAATTGTTGTCTCATAAATATTTCAGAAGTTATTGGCAAAATATCTAACCATTAGGCTTAAAAACAAACTAATTAACTCTGAAAATAGTGCCATTGTCCTTAATGTGCTGTGGAATGTCGTGTGTAAATTTCATGTCGCTACCATTCACCGTTTAGGAGGGGTTCTTGTGACTGACAGACAGATGCATGTATTTTCTGATTTATAAAACTAAGCAAAATTTTCAAAAATAAAGATAAATTAGTTTAGTGTAACCGTTGCCTAGCAACGGAGTAGCTATAAATTTGCGTTATTTCAAAATTGTGTGCATGTAATTAACAATTATTAAACTTTAAAAAATTAATAAAGATTGTAGCAAAAATGGCACAGAAATAAACCGTTGCCTAGCAACGAAGTATCATTAAATTTGCTTTTTTAAAAAATCGTCTACTGTAATAATTTATTTATTAAATTTTGAAAAATTAATAAAAGTTGAAGGAAACATTTCACAGATATAAAATTGGTATCACTGAAAAGGTAACATTTTGAACTTTAAGATGGTATAAAAATGTTTGTTGTTGGACAATTTGCTCCAAAGTTATGGAGGGAAAACGGTTTTGTTTAATTTTTAATTAACTGATTGTTTAATTAACTTTTGAAATTTGAAAAGGTTCATAAGTGCCTTCCCCTTGTCTTGAATATTAAGTGTGCAAAATTTGGTTGAAAGCAGTCCATTGATTTAGGAGCAGATGTGGAACATAGCCACAATGACTTTTATTTATATTAAGATTATTCTTTGCTTTTTTTTATATTCCCTGCTCTTGAATTTACAGTATCTCCCTTTCTACCTTACAAGATTATCTCTATAACTGTATTTAAAAGTCATTTAATTAACTACAAAAAAAAATCGTTATATTTGTGTTCATCTACCGCTATTCTAAAAAAGCTATTTATATTTTTCAGCCACTTATGGATCAGTATTTTGAAAGAATGCAGGTATTTGCCTCTAACTTTGAATTGCCTTCTCGCATTCGCTTCATGCTACAGGATGTCTTGGAACTCAGACAGAACAGGGTATGCTTTTCTTTCCTCTTAAATGACATCTCAAATTCCTATAAAGTTGTTCAATGCACCATATTAATAATAATCTTTTGAATAATATGTTGGAATCTTTTGCCTTTGTAAAGTTAAAAGATTTTAATTGTTTCCTTTCTGATCAGTTACTGAATTCTCATTGAAGTATCAGTATTTCTTATCTAAATACTTTAAATTTGATTTTTAAATGCTCCATAGTTTGATTTTATAAGTGCAAAATGATGTGCATCATGCATAACTAATTTAGAATAATTTTACTTGTTCAGTTTGGATCCTAAAGTAATTTAACAGAGTTCAAAGGTCTATTGAGTTTTGATCTGAAAGTATAGGCTGTAGGATTTTTTTGTTTCTTTTGTTAATTTATCCTGTCTGAATGTTTGTAGTATTAGCACGTGATTATTTGTAATGAAGTTTAAACTTGTTAAATTTGTACGTCAAGGTAAATTTTAAAAAAATAATAATTCAGATACAATCAGCTCCATACATATAATTGTGTTTATTTATTAGAAATCAGCAATGTTAAAGAGAATGACTAAGCTGAGATAATTTAGTTATATCTAACTAGTAATGTATATTGCAGCATATTGTTGTGTAAGAAAACTCCATCTTCGTTTCAGTGGGTTCCTCGCAGGCATCTTGCAGAACATGGTCCCAAGACCATTCAACAGGTGCGGGATGATGCGGCCCGGGATTATGGGGCGTACCTCCACCACAATATTCCTGCCCGCAACATGTCCATTCCATCAAGCGGAATGCTCAACAATATGAGCAAACTGCGCAGCGGCATGGATGATGTTTTCAGCTCTATTCCTATTGGTGAGTGCGTTTTCCTGCTGCACCCTCTGCTTGCAAATATATATGTACATATATCTTAACGTAGGACTGCGCTCCTTCCAACAGGGTCTCGGGAAGGAAATTTATTCACACATGAAAACACCACAAAACTTAGTATGGGAGATCCTCTATATCGTGGTAACTACATGTGTTGAAAACATAACTAATGTTTTATTATACAGATAAATGGTAACAACAGAAGTTACAAAAAAAATATTGAAAATCGGAATTGTTGTTCAGCGACTACTGTGTCATAAAGTTGGGCAAAAATATGCGTGAATGGGTGACACGATCCTCTATATCTCGCTAACTACATATGTTAAAAACATAACTAAAGTCTTATTTTAGAGATAAGAGTAACAACAGAAGTTACAAAAAAACTTACTTAAACTTAAAAACTTACGAGAAACAAAAGAGTCACGTGAGTAAAGTAGTCCTATGCCTTTAACATCAGCGGCTGTTTGAAAAGGCAGCCTCCCGTAATTTTTTTTTTTTTTTTAAGTTGCTTTAAATATTTTTTTGTGATTTGTATCTTTTGACCTTCAAGTTGAGCAAAATTTTATTTTCAAAAGTGGCAAGTTTTGCTAAATAACTGTTATAGAAATAAACACAAATATTTGCATATCCCCTGGCCTGTTGACATGTTATTTCTGCAATAGTGCATTCGTACCTGACTTATTTATTCACCCTTTGCTGAGAAGAAAAAGCTACAAACATGATTAATGAAATGTGAAATTTGATTTTTTAGTAAGAATACAGGCAAACATTTATTTTCACTGAATTAAATATCATTTCGAAAATGCTTGTTGCAAATATGTATATTATTTTCACTTAAACAATAAGTTTACTATATTCCTTCTTCAAAAAATAACCGAATTAATTTGCTCAATTTAGTTAATGAAAGTAAACTAGTACATCAATTATATTGCAAAGAAATAATCACTACTATTATAAACTAGAAAATAACCTGTCATGGTATGACGGGTGCAAATTGCCTCTTCATTCGAGAGATTTCCCGTCAAATTTGACATGTTTAAATAGATATATATGTGAGAGAAATGTTTAACATTGATTGAAAACAAATGAAATATGTATTATGACAGGGAATATTGTTTTTTATTTACATATTTCTCAAAAAAACCTTTTGGTAAACAACATTCAGTGTGAAGTATTTTTCGTTGTTTAACAATTTTCGTTGTACTTCAGATGTCTTTGTGTAAGTTTTAACTTTGCCAAAAAATATTATCAAATTATATAATCACGATTGTACTAAATAATTAAATGCATGTGGTGTCCAGACTATATCACACACATGATATACCACTGAAGTGATTTACTACTTTCCATTAAAAAATGGAAATTAATTTGTAATATATTATTATTATAATTTAAAATTTCTCGAGAACTATTGATCATAGTGAGATAAATTTTATATCAATGGATAGCAAATTTTATTTCACTATTTTAGAGCTATAAAATTTAAAAATACTGAAATTTAGGTTCCCTAACCATGAAATAATGCTGTTTAACTTCTTGCAGTGCTATGGCGTGAGTTTTATTGTTGGGGAGTTGGCCTAGTGGTAACATCTCAGCTTTAGGGCCGGAGGGTTCCAGGTTCGAAACCCGATTCCACTGAAGATCCGCCGTGTATGGGGCCTGTTGCACGCTAAATCATACGTAGTGGCCAAATGTCCTCCCATTGGTGTGGCGTGGAAGTTTGGAGAAGGGGTGTCGGCTCAGGTGTCGTCCGTGTCATCAGACCGCTGTTCAAAATTACGAGGTTCATCCCAAAATAGACCTGGTGTTGCTTCAAAAGAGGACATTAATATAACTAAGCTTATTGTTGGTGACGTCAGAGCATTACCAAGAGATCTGGGCTATTATGTTAATTTCTCGGTTAGACCAATCATTAGAGCATTTTTATAATAATACTGGAATTTAAGTAAAGTTATATTTTCTATGTTGTGACACTTGATCAATTTTAGGACTAATGAAAGTTTTTTTTTTTCTCTTCATAGGTGTAGGTTCTCTGGGTACTGGCCCTGGTGTGATATCTACAGATACCTTTCCTTCCTATTCTAATAACATGGGCCGACCTGCTCGAGGTGGGATGGGAGGAACAGGTAAAAGCAAACTATACTTCACCCATAAATTTTTGAAAACTTTCTTTAACCTACTTCGTATAATTCTTACCAGGAATGTTGTTTCCTTGTTTCAGGATTTTTATCTGGTAATGCCTCTCAGCCATACTTTAACAGCAATCGAAATAAACAATATTCTAACCGTGACCATGATCTCTTTCCTGCTTATCAACAGCCAAGACAACAGAACCAGAATCAGAGTCAAATGGGATTTGGTGGAACATCTTCCAACAGGGAACTTCCTCCAAGATTCCTTAAAAAGTCTCTTCAACCACATACTGGTGGCACTGAGGAGGTTAGTTTTGCAGTCCTTAACTAATCGAGACTTTTGTGCTATTAGAAATATCGTGGATCGATCCAGGCAAAAATTGGGCCGTTTTGTGGACCCTTCGTAAAAACTGGCCCTTTTTTTTTTTTTAATCCGACTTCTTTCCTAAAAGTTTTTGAATGAGGTATTGCACAAAATATATATACACGTATTTTTTTTTGCCAGTATTATATCAAATTACTGCATATATTTGGTTCAATGAAACACTTGATATTAAACGTAAAATATAGAAATATGACTGCTAAAATTGATGGTTTTACATGACAAAAATATTTTTATTTTTCACAAAAATAATTTTTTTTCACAAAAATGGGCTCCTAAAAAAAAACCTGGATCAGCTGAATATACTGTCTTATACAAATATAACATTTCACAGTTTACAAATATGTATAAAATAGGTATACCAACAAAGCATTTACAAAAAGAAGTAAATAGGCGAATTTTGGTAGAATAACATTTAATAAATATATATATAAGCTCGTATTGAACCAACATTATATCAGTCCAAGTTGAAGAAACATGCACCACTCTGTCGGATTTGCTTGTGTAATTTTGCATCAGTTTTCTGTGAACCTGTTATTTAAGAATTCGTTATCTGGCATACTTGAATTATGTACATGTAGTTGAAATTTATTGCAATCACTTCATCTGTTACAGTGATGAATATAATAGCTTTTCTTTTTAAATTTTGACCTCTTGGGTAGTTATTTGTATGAAAACTGATTGTGAATATGAATTATCTGAACTTCCACATTGACATGTAAATCTTAAATTATTGTAAATCTGTTTTCTGAAATTTTGTTTTATTCAAATATTCCTCTAAAGAGCTTAATATTTTTTCTCGACACAGATTATTAAAAGCAACTGAATTGCATTTTTTTCTTTCCAGATCAGTTTACGTCCAGCTCAGAACTCTATGATGGTGAAGAACAAACAGACCTTTAACAAGCCTTCTAACTCATCCATGATCACTTCCAATGCTCCTAATTCTATATTGAGGGAGAATTCTCCCATCATTCCAACTGGACCACCTACTTCTGCTCTGCAGAAAGAGGTAACATTTTCTTCACTATTTTTAAAAAAACTAAACACTTTCAACTCTCTGAGCACCCAATTATTTTGAACTTTTTGCTATCAGGTTAGAAAACTTAGCTTTTAAAGGAAATGAATCTATCAACTGAACATGAAAAATGGAAAAAGATGTTTGCGCTGCTCGGAGGGTTAATACTCTCTTATAAACCCTCTTGTTAAAAATTGTAGCACAGAGATTGAAAACTTTGTACAGTTTTACCAAGGGAGTGCCTAATATTTGTACAGTTGACAAATATTTTAAAATAATTACATATTGGCATAAAATGATTCTTTTGCCTCTGGTCCTATAAATGAGTGTGTTATTTTTTAAACTAAACTTGGTGAAATACAGAAAGCTGGTTTTGTGACACTTATGTGCTATTACCATTAAATTTAATTATAAACTGGACCACCTACTTCTGTTCTGCAGAAAGAGGTAACATTTTCTTCACGATTTTTTAAAAAAAACTAATAACTTTTAATTCAAATGTCTCTTATTAAAAATTGTAGCACAAAGATTGAAAACTTTGTACAGTTTTACCAGGAAGTGCCTAATATTTGTATAGTTGTCAAATATTTTAAAATAATTACCTATTGGCATAAAATGATTCTTTTGCCTCTGGTCGTATAAATGAGCGTGTTATTTTTAAAACTAAACTCGGTGAGATACACAAAGCTGGTTTTGTGGCACTTGCATGTTATTAGCATTAAATTTAATTATAAAACGTGATATTCAATGTGAAAAGTGGCAGATGTTGTTTTTTTTTTTCCCTACCTTTGGATATATTAATTCTGGTCCTTCTATAAGATATTCACTTATTTTGGTTACTCCATTATAGTAGTTGTGAACTTCCTGGCAATAAATAAGATCATAAAGGTAATTTTAATACAAATATGTAATTGATGACTTAAATTTTATTTATTATAACATGCCCAGAAGCTAAAACAAGTTACATTTCAGCCTGTTTGTTTTAGTAATATACTAGCTGTTATGCCCGGCGTTATTCAGGATTAAAATACTTTCATGTCTAATATTTTTGATGTTAAAAACTACTTTTGTATAGAAAATTACCATGCCCAAAATTCTTTTATTTTCTGAAACGTTTTATAATTAAACTAAGATTATCAATTGAACCAGGCGATTTTTAAAAACTGCCAATAGTTAATTTTCTCCATAAGTTATTAATATTTGTTGCATAGGTACTTCAAATTTTGTTCATAAATATTGCAGTATAAGAAAGATTTTAATGGATGTTTTGGGACAATTAATTACATAGTAAATTTTTAATTGAGAAAAAGCATTGAAATAAATATGAATAAAAAGATAATAAAATTAGTCTTCATCCATAATTCTTCTAATTTTAGATAGCAACAGTTCTTATGTATTCTTGTTCTTCACTAATAAAAAAAAAGTGTTACAAATTGTAAGTTTTATACTCAATTTAGTTTTTGAAAAATATTTAAAATGAGGGCAGCAAATTGAACAGAAATGAAACTTGCATCATGAAAAGCTAATTTTTTAACTTTAAATATGTGTAAAAATAGTTTTTGTGACATAATACATATTTTCAAAAAATATTGTGGAAAATGCCATATCTTACTTAATTTCCAATTGATCTGAAATTTTAATAAGATTAAGGCTTTTAAAAATTGATTATCTCTTTCTTCAGAAATAAAATATATTTATAAAAAAATAAGCAAAAATTTCAGAAATAAAGGTAAATTAGTTCAAAGTCTAGCCATTGTCTAGCAACGGAGTAGCTATAAATTTGCATTATTTCAAAATCATCTGCAGGTAATTAACAATTTGAAAAATTAATAAAAATTGAAGAAAAACATCACACACATAAAATTGGTATCATTATAAAGATAAAATTTTGAACTTTAAGATGGTATAGAAATCATTTTAGAGAGATAATATGTGCCGAAGTTACTGCAGAAAAACGGATTCTGTTAATTTCTAATTAACTGACTGTTTAATTAACATTTGCACTTTGAAAGTTAACAGTAATCTTCCCCTTGTTTTAATAAGTGTGCAAAGTTTGGTTGAAATCAGTGCTGTAGTTTAGGAGGAGATGTGGAAGATACATACATACCCACAATGACTTTTATTTATATTAAAATTTTGCTCTAGAAAGACTTTCACCTACTATCAAATTTAAAATCGTGACCTTTTATAATGTGTGCAGGAGAAAAGCTTTTAATTTCTTTGTTTTGTTGTTCCTAGATGTGTAAAAAGAGATTAATCTGAAATTTTATATGACATATATTTTCTTTGAAGTTAAAATCTGTTTGAAATTGATTTGTAGTGATTATATATTGGTTTTTAGTATTTTTCTTTGTGAATTGATCATTTTGTTTCATTAGCTAGGAACTATAAAAATTGTATGTATAATTTATTGTTAAGTTTTTAAAAATTTTAGTATGTAGTTAAATACTGCTTAAAATTGTTAATGTATTTTTTTCTTCCTCTCTTCCCCTTCCCCCCTTGAAGCCTGCACTGATTGTTAAACAAGTTACTCAAGATAAAAACAAAGCCAATAAGCAGGTTCCAACAAAAGAAGACGTAATGAAGAAAAGTGTAAGTTAATAATTAGTTACCATTATGCTGAGTTTTATCAGGCTGGAAGATAAACAATTCATTATATTTGATTGTTGTTATTATTATTGTTGTTGTTGTTAAAAGTAAACATTGATGAATCAACACCAAATAATTTTGAGTTTGTTATTCAAAACAGGTTGAATTTTTGTATTAACCCCCTTGGGACGAGTGCCGCATATTTGTGTTTGCACATATTCCCCTCGAGGATGAGCACTACATCCATGTGTTACGGCGAAATTGATTCTGTAGGCCAAGGGCCGCATATATGCGTTGGGCTTTTGGAACAAAATGTTTTCTATCAGATGTTTCTTTCAAAAGATTGGTCCCATACATTGGTATTTCTCTCTCCGAGGTCAGATTGTAGTCGGTCACGTGTTTGTGAGTGATTGGATTTTTGGGAGTATAAACATAAACACGTGCTAGCAAGTGTAAAGAGTAGCACATGTTAAAAGAGCTCTTTAACTCGTTTTGGAGTGATTGTTATAGTTTCTCTTTGGCTTGGGATTTTTTTGGGGGGATATTCTGTAAAGGGTTTTATGCCTCTCAGTTTTATTTGTGCAGTTTTGGCTAAAAGAATCAGATCTTTCTCAGGAGGAAATATGTAAATTTTTAAATAATCCTTCTATGGATTTTTCCGATTATAATGACAAGAAAATAAATTATTAGAGTTCTTCAGATAGTTCTCAATATTCAGATTCTGAATTAGAAGAAGATAGTACTAATATATCGGTTCCAATTCCATCATATCGGTGGAGTCCTAAAATAGAAGATTTTTCATAAGGCTTTGAAGTGTTAATTATTACAAATTTCTTGAAGTATTTTATAATATTAAATGTAAATATTTATTTTTTCCTACACTTTCACATTTTGCATCAATAATATCGTGTTTATTTCGGTTCTTTCAATAATAGTGAAATACACTATTTTTTTATTATTAAAAATCAAGTATTTTAATTAAGCTTTTTTACAATGAATAGAATATATCTTTTATCACATGTTTAAAAATGGCTTCATTTCTATGTAAAGGACACTTTTTATGCATTATTATGTAACACACACTTTTTACGAAATTTAATGCTTGTTAGGCTTAGCGGGAGAAAATTCTTTGGCCGGTGGGTTCAGTCAGAGCTTGCTGCTTCCGTCCTGAAGGGGTTAAAAACGATTGTAATGTACATCCTGGTATTATGTTGCTAGAAAAATTATGTTTTTGTTCCTCGTCCAAATTAAGTTTTGACTAAGCTGCAGAGGAAAATTTCATTCTAATCTCATTCTGTTTCAAGATAGAACTGCAAGTAGTTAATTTAGTTGAAATCGACTTAAAATGTGATTTAAAAGTAAGCATATATTGCAAAAATGTGTTGTTTTGAAATTTACCTAATTTTTGAAATTTTTAGGAGGATCTCTTAACAGAATATTTGAAATCTCAAAATCTAGAAACTGCTGTAAAATCATACAAAGACATCCGAATGCCTAAAAAGTAAGTTTTTTACCCCTTTTGCTTTCTGTTTTCATTTTTAATTACTTATTTCTTTATTAGAGTATTTACAATTCCTGTGCTGAAACTATTTCTGAATTAAACTTCAGACCCTGTATTTCCTAGAACACTCTTGGATTTTATTATTTTTCTCAAGGTCCTTAAAGTTTCTTTCGAATTTTCAATTATATGAAGTAATTTTTAATTATTTGCCATGCATTTAAGTGAACAAAATATCAAAAAACGTGCAAAAGCTAGTAAATGTTAAGCTATGTATTTCAGTATTGGTATTAGTATATATCTAACAAACTGGAAAGTCTTCCCAAGATGTTGAATAAAATGCTATGTTCATAAAATAAATCTTGCATATAAGATTATGATTATTTTATTTTTATTCGTTTATTTTTGTAATGCAATTTCTGGCCTCTGAATTTGTGATTTCTGAAATAATCCTCAATTATATTTTCTCTACACCCTGTTGAAAATCACAGCATGAATATTTATTCGTATTTGGCTTTGTTTTTGTTACTTGCAAATTATTAATTTGTATTGCTTTTTGAAAGTATTGATAAATTTAAAAAGTGTATCTTGCTCATGCCACTGTTGTTTTGCTCAGATACGTATGTGATGTTCTCCTGATGATGATGAAGATGACTATTGAGAAGACAGAAAGCGAGCGTGGAGCTCCCTTGAAATGTTGATGAGCAGCTCAAAAAGCTGGCGTCAAGGTGAATGGAAGCAAGTGAATGGAGTAAGTTTTGTATTTGGTGTATCTAGAACAGGTTCTAGTATAATTGGGGCTAAGCGTGTAACAAGTAAGGGTGATGTGATATTGTTAGAAAATAAGCTTAATTTAAAATGGTTTAAATATGATTTGAATGTTTTTTTTTTTTTTTTTGTTGTTGTTGTTCTTTGTTGAATTTTAAATTTAACTTAGTATAAAGTGAATGGTAATTAATTAGCCAATTTTAATGCTTAATTCATCGTGTTGAGGAGTTTTACAAAAAGGTTATTATATACACAATCAAGCCTTGCTGTGAGTTATATGTGGAAATGAATCTAACATTTAAAAACTTCGAAGTTAGTCTACTAAAGAGTACTCTTTTACACTAAAGGCATTTTTAGTGACCTTATCCTGTGTTACATTACTCTGTAGTAGCCTCTGTAATTGATCAGGTGAACCATGGGCTGCCGTTTGCCACCTTCACAAATTCCAAATTCATAAAATGTATATCATTTTTTTAATTAGTATATCATTTACTAATAGTTAAAATATAGAAATATGGCTGTTGCTAAAATTAAAGAGTTTTACATGATATAAAAAAGATTAACAAACATAACTTTTTTCCCATAAAATAATTTTTATTTTCTTTCACAAAAATAGCACTAAAAAATAAAGATCTACCCGATCTATTTTTTTTGAAAGAAAAATATTCAGTATATACAAGATGGATCTCTGCATTTCCTTCTCGCCTTCAATTTGAGTAAAAAATCCTTGAATTATTTATTTCTACCTGTTGATGCAGTTTGATTCTGCAAATTAAATTACTGGTTCACAAATTTTGAAGTCCAATATTGATTACAAAACACTGATGAGATTTAAGCTTCATTGGTTCCTGCCTATAGGCTTAGAAACATCTCTCAACAATCTCTGAACTGACTAGAGATTCACTGGTGAAAGCATACGCAGTCTGGTTTACGAGGGGCATCTCCGAAAAGGATCTGGTCTCTTCTCAAGTTGCTGAACCCTGAGTCTGGAGCACATTACCTCTTTTTGTTAAATTCTCAGCATGGCAAGTCCAGAATTTAGGCATGTGGTTGATCAGTCTTCAGCAAGAGATTAATTTACTCCATGCTACCAGGTGAGATACTTTCAAATGTTATAAAATACTTTATAAAAATTTGGTACTTTTCCAGTAGTGCTTAGGAACGCCTGAACATCGCATAGTAATTCCGCCAAATTTCTTTATATACCATTCTCTTGTCATTGGCTCTGTTTGTTACAATTTGGACATTTTGTCCAAGGTAAACAGCGACTACTTGGCTCACAGTAGTCACATTGGCTGACTATTTGCAGCTTAGCAGGAAAGTAAGTACAAAGTTTGATTTTTAATAAAATTAAAGTCCATAAGTTGTATTCTGATCTGTTTTATCTTATTTAGTCAATCTATATAAAGTTAAGTTTATCAAGTGTTTGAAGAACTTAGTCCGATATCAATGTTTTTGGAGGGAAAAATGAATCAGAGTTGTACTTGAGGAAGAGCAACAGATTTTAGTAAATACGGGGGTGAGTGACAGAAGAGGAAATCAGGGAAATTTCGTAAAAATATATCTGGAAAATCAGGGAAAATTACATAGTTCAAATGTTACTTGAGTCAATTATAAATTAGTAACTTATGTCTATCATATTTGTAAATAATAAATAAGATTTTAAAAAATTATATCCGCTTATAAAAAAGCATAGTTTTTGATTAGAGCAATTAATTTCTTATGATTTTAAAAGAATAAGATTTTAATTCATATTTTGACATTTTCTTTTTAAATCTTTTTCTAAAATATGTATTATTGGAGCGATACTAATGCTACTATTTTTATATTTATGCTGTAATACATTTGAGTACCCATGCAATGAGCACTAATTGTTGAACGTTTCAAAGCTTTGAGCAAAGATCATAATAACCTTTCTGTTACACATAATTTAACTTGTGTTGCAAAGAGTAGTTTTAATGCTTCTGTTAATTCTTATGCAGTTTAGAGTTAAAAGTATTTTGTTAGAATTTCATATTTTTCATTTACTATCCAAAATGTAAATACTGTGTTATAGATTTTTATGGGATGTTCATTCCATTTTTTAAAATTAAATTTTCATTAAAAACTTCCTATAAAAACTGGTAAAGTGTTTTAATGATGTAATGTGTCACACAGTGATTCTAGAGTAGGAGAAAGGCAGGAAACTAATGTAGAATTTAGTGACTCGTAAATCAGGAAGTGAAGTTTAGTCAGGGAATTTTTTTCAATCATAGTCATTTGAAATGTCCTTGGTTTAAAATACTCTTTTTGTTGTTTTATTTCAAACTTGGTAATTGTTTCGGTTCCTCTCTTAACTACCTTTGACTTATCTTGACATTCTAATGATGAACATTTATTATTTGAATATGAATACTCTGTATAATTTGCACATATACAGAAAATATCTGAGAATTAAGATGGTCCAGAAACTCAATAAATTTTCGTACTAATTTAAATTACTTTAAGAATTTTTAATTTTTTTCTAGCATGCATAAATAAAATTTTTAATTCAATCGTAGACAGTTTGTAGTGAATTAATGCTCAAGGACTTAAAATATTATGTCAACCAAAAAAAGACCGCTTTTAGTTTAGTACAAAATGAAAACAATATTTATTGGAAAAAAACAATTTATGCATACGAAGGTTTCCCTTCACTTTCTATGTAATGCCTCTACATTTGACTGTAAAGACGATTCCAGCTTCAGAATTCCTTGTTGTACCTCTTCTGCTAGCAATACAGTTCATGACCAGTGTTCACTGTATTTAAAACAAAAGATAGTAAAGGTGTTCTTTAGATTCTGCCATAACACCTAGTGATCCATGTCAAATCGTTATTGTAATACTCTAGGAAACTGAGCTTTTCACCAAAAACAGAGAAGAGCAAGCTTCTAGAGGAATTGTGTTTCTTCACCATAAATGTGCCGCCTCATCACTTGCCGCAGATTCAAGAGTTCTGGATTCGACTGGCGTAAATTTTTTGATATCCACCCTTATAGTCCGGCCTTGCTCATAGCATTTCCATCTCTTTCCTTAAGCTGAAAAGAGTTTCTAAAACGCGCTATGCGAAAGTGAGACGAGTGCGACCAATGAATGAAGTGGCTGCTTAATGAGATGGATAATGAAATGACATGCAGGAACTGGAATCTGACAATCGAAGTTAAAGTAACGGCGCTGATAGAGGGAAGTGAAAAGCTGCGTAAATAGACATTTTTTCTCAATAAATATTGTTTTTTTCATTTGTATAACTAATGGTCTTTATTTCGACATGAATAAACCATGACGCTTTTAAGATGGTGTTTTTTCAGGCGATCTCTGGTAGGCTTAGAACCTTATGGTAATTAAATAATTAGTTTATTTGTAGGTTACACTGAATTTATCTTTGTAGAGATTGAGCCGCAGCTAAGGAGCTCTGGCAGACATTTTGAGGACGATTTTATTCCATGTACCATTAATAAGTCGAATCAGGCTGATTTTGTGGAAACAGTTTGTAGCTGACCCCAGTCCTATCTGCCCTACAGGTGGATAAGGACAACGTAGGAACAGCTCAGCATACTGCATACCGTTGCAGTGCTCTGTACTCATGCTGTAATCCTTCATTGTTTTTACTCTTTGTCAATTTTCTAATTAACAACCGTGTTCCCTGCCCAAATCTTATTATTACACAGGGTCATACGCCATGAATAAGCACGTTTTACTCATTATAAACTCCTTGATTTTCAATTTTTAACGCTTCTTTTAATAAATGTACTCAGTTCGACATAAAAAGATTCTACATTCCCTACAACCATTATGCATCCTTTCCAGTTAGGAGTTGAACCTCTGTCAATGAGTCTACAGCATAGCCCTATCCACCATCACACATCCGCACCTAAAACTCCTGTGAGTAACCTTATGTGCTCCTTCCAAAAAAATTTATGGCTCCCTAGCGCCCAACAACCACCATCGAATGATTACATATGCCTGTATTCATTTCCAGCCCCCAATGAAAAATAACATGGATTTGCTCAGGTCAAACATCATGAGTTCAGAGGACATTGCTAAGATAGCAAATATTTCAATCCATTTCCCTACGTGCAATTCAAGGGATGCTCTGATTTTTTAGGTTGCTCAAAATGCCACCCAATGCACATGTATAATGTTTTTAAGTACCTATTATATTTTGTGTAACTTGGTAATACAGGCAACCCTTTATCAAATATGTGACTCTTCCAAAACTCCTTAAATGCCCTCTTATTTTAATTTTTAAAATCGGTAGAATCCTGTTCATACTGTTAGTAATCTTTTTTTATTATAATTGTTGACAGGTGTATTTAATGAACAGAAATGTTTTTTGCCTTTTGTGTGTAATTCATTTTAAGTGTTCAAATTATAAATCATGTAATTGTTGTGAGCCTTTTTTTTTTTCCCAAATTAATCCTATAATTCTAGGTTACTATATATTTTCTTTTCTTGAAGATTTCAATATAATAACATACTAAGTGCCATGAGATTTTTGTCAGAATGCTAATTTTAATCAACTTTGGTGATTGTGTTTTGCAATTTATTCCCTTTTGATTTCAGTGATTTTGTATGTAAACATTAAAATATATAGAATGTTTGTGGATTTAATTTTCACTGCCATAGTGTAAATAAGCTGGGGGTTTCCCATTTGACACATTTACTTAAGGGTTTCTACCTGCTACTTTACATATGTTCTCTCTGGGTTGCTTAGGCATCTTTTTTTTTAGTCTAATGAAGTAACACTTTTTGCTTAAGTGAATATTCAAGACTAGGAGATTTGTGCTGATCTAAGACGGGCAATTTAACTCACAATGCTGACTTCGGATCTGATTATCACAGGATTTAGTAAACAAAGTTGTAGTAGAAAATTGTACATGTATAGTGCAAAGGTCAGTGAAATAAAAAAATAATAATTTCTATAAATGTTTAGATGTTCATCATGTGACTGAATCATCTGGAGTCTGTCTAGTATGTAGCCAACACATGACCATGTTATTTCAATCTGGCTTTTTTGTATATCAATGTAGTATATGATACATGGTTCAAACATTTTTTGTTGAGCAGGAAGTATGCTTCTAAAATAAGAAGTTAAAAGAAATGTGGTAACATGTATTTAAATATTCCTATGTCTCAAAATTAGCTTCAGTTTGTTTGTTTTTTATTTGTTATTCCTGGGATAGATGTGGATTTTGAAGTGAAAATATATTGTGTTATTAGTTATTACAAAATATTTTTACAAAATGCTAAATGTTTCTTTCAGTATGATAAAATATATTACTCAGAAACTAACCTTAGCTGATGGCCTTGTCGTATTACAAAAATGTATTCAGAAAAAACATTTTGATAAAGAGAGAGAAATGTTAGAAAATTTAAAGGTAAGATAATCTTATATGCTCTTTCTTCATGTGGTTTCATCTCTTCCCCTACTCCCAATGTTATGCGTCATTGGGGCCTGCCAACTCCGCTTTGTAACAAATTCTCCATTCTCCACCATTTGCCTCCCTGCTTTTAGTGTTTTGAGAAATTGGAGCAAATGAATAATGCTATTAGAAAAAACAGTAGAATGGTATTGTGCGACTAAAAGAAAAAATGTCTGCAGCAAGCAATCATTTATCCTCAACATGTGGGATGTCTCCCCTATGAATTCTTCCAGTAGCTCTTTGTTGCGAGATCAAGTGTCGAGCCGGGACTAGTGACTTCACTGGAGCTTTTTTGGCTACTTATCTGACTGTTTATCTGCTCTAGAGAAAATTTATTTCTTCTGCTTATCTTTGTTGTTTAGGGGTATCACCGAATTAATATATATATATATTGTAACTGCATTTCTTTTTTCCATCTGTCCAGATATGTCACTCAAAGAATCTAAAAAGAAATACCAGACTGTATTTGACCTGCCATTCCGAATATGTTTATTATCGCTTGGAAAAAAAGATAAATTCGATGAATTTTGTACCATTTGCACATTTGAGTTTTCAATTGTTTCAGTGCAAAATCTGAACTCTTTTTAAAGGTAAAATTGCGCATTATCATCTAATCTAGAAATAGGAATATTTGTTTAGAACTCAACTGGTGAATACAGATAAAACTATAAGCAAAATATTATGAAGGAAATGTAAATCTATAAAATTTGAAGCTCTGAGTACAAAAAATATATAGGTAAGTCGGTAGTACAATTAAGTGAAGTAATACTATCTAGATAAAAAATAGTGTATGAGAAGTGAGGACTAAAAAATGTCTTTAAAAAAAAAAACGGTAGTTATTTCAAACCAACAATGTCTTTAAAATAATATATTTTATTTATTTTAAAAAAAAAATAAAATTTTGGAGAAAATGCAGCCAAAATAAAAAAGATTTGCCGTCTCATTAGGGCCCTCCACCTTATTTGTACACGAAGTTAAATAAAGTAATGTTGACCCTGCTTATTTGTGATCTGTTTGATTGAAAATCTCCCCTTTTTCAAATCTGAGGTTGTCCGCTGCTAGATATTAGATATTTATCAATATATGTTTGTCCCATTAATATTTTATTTTAATAACATCTACATACAATTTAAAAAACGGTTCTTTCTTTTTTTCTGTTTGAAACGATTGCATCTTTATAAATTACAGGTTACTTCCTAGGAGACGACAAAACGGAGAGTTTGTATATTGAGAGGTACATGGATATTTCAGAACATGCAGAACATTGTTCAAAACTGTGATTCGAAACATTAATTTATGAATGGATCATGAATATAAATTTTACTTGTTGTATTAGCTTAAAACAATATATTACATATATATATATATATATATATATATATATATATATATATATATATATAATAATCTCACTTAATTTTATTTCAAATTCTAATATTATATATTTTAAAATCTTAGTACTATATTAATGTATTCCAAAATCATTTTTCTTAAACTCCAGTTTCGTTTTATTTCCCGCGCTGGAGGTTTATTAAATCTCGCGTTTTGGCATATTTATTAGTAGAAGAATATTTTAATCGCTTTCACATGCCCACAGAAAATCATGACGGCGTCTCCTTGGCGCCAGACTTTTCCCTAAAACGCTTATGTAATTTATTAAAAATTGCCAATATTCCCTTCACTTTGCTCACGTGTCTATGTGTTAAATCCCTACCTGAGGAAATGCAAGGATTTCCTGTTCGCTTTTTTACTTGAAACTTCGACTAGGATGCACGTATGTCTGCCACTCTCCCATAATAAATGAAAATTAGTATATAACTCGGCCCTCGTTTTTATGTAACGACTGCAACAAAGAAATCGTTTTATATATATATTATTCATATATATTGGATGTTTTGGGAAATATCCAAAATGAAAATTGTCTGTTCGATGTTAAGAAAAAGTTATTTGCATTATTGGAGCTTCTTTTTGTTAAAGCTGTGATTGATTGTTCATATTATTATTATTTCTATGTAAAGTTGTTGGGAAAGTAAATTTACCATGTTTTGTAAGCTGTAATGAGTTGTTTTTTGTGATGTGTAACTGTAAACTAGTTGTGTATCATATCTGTTAATTTTTTTTTTTCAGCCGGTATTTCAAGCTTTTTTACATGAACATCCTGACTTGCAACTTGTTGCTCTATATGCACTTCAAGTTCACTGTTATAACTATGGATTTCCTAAAGGTATTATTTATATCTTTTATTTTTTGTGCATATAATTTTTTTTCTGTCTAGCTAAAAAATATTAATTTATATATACAGTCAAACCCCAGTATAATGAACACTTGGTTATAACGAAGTTCAAAAGCAAAGAATCCGGATATAGCAAGCCAAAATTCACATTTTTTTTAGCTTTTAAAAGTTTAGAAAGCACTGAGTGAATGCTTTTTCCCAAACCAAAATTGAACATTTGATTACATCTGATGCCCCAAGTGATGAAAATACAGTTTCCCTCATATAGGTACAGAATAATTAATTGACAATTCATCTTCAGATGTGGTTGATGAAGATGATGCAAGTTCAGGTTCTTCGATTTCTTATGCGAAGGCAGCTATGAACATTTTGTAGTAGAAACTGTGGTTAATTATGTTATGTACTCGTTTTTGTTTATTGATTAGAGCATAAATGAAATGCGTCTGAAAATCTAGGTGCTTTCAACAAAGCTTTATTTTGATACTTCATAGAAATAAATGTATGTACAGTCACAGGGAACCACACAGCATTATTCTGTCGTCGTTCATCATATATTAAAACAAATGGTACTATTTTACATAAAATAATGTATACTAAAAGTTTTTATGGTTAAAAATTTTATAAGGGGTCATCTGCATATTTAAAATTGCACTTACTTCAATATTTTCAATGGCAACACCCATTTTGATGGCATCAATTCCACATCACAAAATACCCCCAAATATGAATTTTGGTTAATATACCTTTAATAGATCAGAAGATATTTGACATTTTGAGTTCTCGACAAAAAAGGGGGCGTCTCCATCTGCTTGTATTTAAATGTCAGTGGTAGAATTTTAACTTATTTCGCACTTTAAACGCCATCTTAAAAATTACAATGTACTTTTTACAATAGATAAAAACTAGATGTGAAGCAAAATTCTTCAAAAATGAAATTTTAAGATGCTGAATCATTTAGTAGACATATTTCCTGAAAACTGGTACCAATTGTTTTAATATACGTTAAACAATGTCAGAATAATGCTGGATGGTTTTTTTTTTCTTCCTGCAGCTGTAGCATTAATTTCACTTTTTTTTTCAAGAAAAAAATTATTTTGAAATTTATTATAAACCCATTAATATTCGTAGTTCAGTGTAATTAATTTGTTCGACACAAAAATGTGATATTGCGAACTGTCGATTATAGCAAACTTCTGGATCAGTTCACTGAGGGTTTATTGCAACAGGGTTTGACTGTATATCTAGCTATGTGTTAACATTGATATAAGTGTGGTGTTGGCATTCTCCCCAATCATCCCATGAATTATGTAGGCATTTTTCTATGAACTTGGCCACAGTTGTTGCCAAACATAAATGAGTCATTTAGAAGCCAATGTGGATATGTACAGAAAAAAAATTAGAAAATTCACTTTTTTTTAACAAAATGATTAAAAAAATTGTTTTGTTTATTAATTTGATTAGTTAAAGTATATAAAGTCTTCTAATGAAGCGAGCGAATCTTTTAATAGCTAAAAATAATCTTATTAATTCCATCGAAATTTACAAAAACCAGAAGACTCCAAAAAATGGACTTACCCGCTTTGGCTTCTGAGCAATTCAAATAATGATGCAAAATCATGGGTCGATCCAGGCAAAAATTGAGGCCGTTTTGCGGCCCCTTCACAAAATTCCACTTCATGGAAACGCCCCTTCACAAAACTCACACACATAAAGTATAGAAATATGACTGCTAAAATTGAAGGTTTTACATGATAAAAAAATTTCGCATAAAAATTTTTTTCCCACAATTTTTTTTTCATAGAAATGGGTCCCTGGGAAAAAAAAAAAAACTGGATTGACCCCTGAAAATATTACTTTTCTCGGCTTGACAATTGCCAAATGATGCAGCTGTTGCAGTAACTTTCCACCACAAATTTGCACCAGATCACGTTTTGCAACATAAAGTTGCTGCATTGGTGAAATCGACTGCTTTCTAACTAACATACAAATACCAATGAATGTCACATGTGGAGTTAATGTTCATGGAACATTTGATTGTGTCCATTCGCACAATTGAAGTTTTTTTTTTGTGTGTGTGTATTCTACAGATTGTATTATTTTTATTTTAAAAACAAAGGAGGCGTATTTAAAAATGTAAACACACATTGATTTTCCGAAAAGGCTTATTTTCAGAGTACATACATAGGTTTCAATAAAAGACAAAATGTAATTGTATTGATGCTGGCTTTCTTGACATTAAATTAATACCCTTGAAATGCTGTCATCAACTTGATTTTCCTACCTCCACCCTTAAAGTGGCCTTTCCTTATCACAAATTCTTCAATTTAAATTTATAAGGATTTGCCATTTTTTAGGTAAAGAAGATAACTGTGGAATTAAAAAATGTATTCAAAATATCCATCTTTGTATATTGCAATCTTAGCCTATTTTTTCAGACTGTAAATCTATGCTGGTTTAAAAAAAAAAAAAGTCCTGTTCTTGAAAACAATCGGCTAATGTAGTAATTTTTCTTATCACTAAAGTCCTGTGTTGTTTAGACAGGAACAAGTGGTAATCCGAAGAAGTAACATCTGGTGATTGTAGCAGTTGAGACAGCAATAACATGCCAAGCAATATACCTTTAACAGATTTTGCTATGTGTGGCCTGGCAGTATCATAATTTAACCCTTTGAGGATGGCTGTCGCATTGGCATTCCGACTTCATGTAGCATTATGCATGCGTCCGTCGAAGGGTTAAGATTTTGTTGCATTGAAAGGAACCCTAAAGAAAAATATTTATAGGTTGTAAAATGAGCTTTTAAATGCTTTATTCCAAAGAATAGAAACTTATGGGGAAAACAGCGGGAGCTGCTTCCCCCTTTTTATGTAATTGTTTCAAGGTTCGTACGCGTCCTTAAAAGTCCTTACTTTTACATTTAGTTCTTACAAATCCTTATTTTTATGCCCCATTTTTAAAAAGTCCTTACTTTTTACTCTGCCATTATTAAAAAATTTAAAATTTCACCGATTATCGTTTTTCTAATTCCTCCTCGTCGGCGGCTCTAATCTCTTTCGACGTGGCTCTTGCGGAATGGGGTGGGGGGACGACACTGCTCGCCTTCTACGAATCCATATCCATCGCATACACTTTGGGAAATAAGTGAGGAGTTACATATGGCCTTTATTGGTCCATGGTTCCATAGGAATGATTGTCAAAAGTGCTGTTATAATTTTTAGAACAGTATCAAAGTGATAAACCTTTACTTCTATTTTTTGCTAGTGATGTTTTTAAAACTTGTTAATGATTGCATTCAACATTTCAAAATTTTGAAACCAGAGAATGAAAGAATTGAGAAACCTGAAGCTTTATGCAAATTCAACTTCAGTGACCCAAACTTGTATAATGATGAAAGTTAAGTATATTTATGATTTGCTTCAGAGCAACTAATAAAAGAAAAGATAAAAAATAAGGAATTAGCAGACAAGGATGTTTTCACACTCGGACAGGATAGTCGGAAAAACATCATAACAGTGATAAAACATTTCATGCGGAAATGTCCTGTGAATTACGCACTATAGTTCAAGACAACTCAAGAATGTTATAGAGTGGAAGCTATGGATGGTATTTTTCCGCCGAGTGAAATAGTCCTGCAATTATCCTAATGTATTTTAAAAGCAGTTGACATATTTGAACAGAATTTTGCTTTAAATAATAACAAAAACCGATATTCTCTGCAATAAAAATCTATTTTCAGAACATATGTCATTTAATTTCATAAATCTTTTTTTCCCGCCTTACGTCTGAAATTACGTCAGTTCCAAAACGACCTTGGCTTTTTTTTTCTGTCTCTTCGGAGTTCACATTTTGGCGAGTAATCTCTCTCGGTGCTCGCGTGATTATGGTTACTCAGAAAACGTAACAGAATTTATTGCTCTTAATTAATTTCTTTTTATCATTTTTATATGGTAGCAACTTCTAAAATATCGCTGCTTTTGAAATTATTTATTGATCTTATCTTTTTTCAGTATTTGTAACATTATTTAAAATCATTACAACTGTTTTTTTCTTAATTTCCCTCTTAAAAAAAAAATAAAAACGTTTCAACATTGCTTTCTGACTTGACAGGCTCGAAAATTGTCCTACTTTTGTAGTCATTCCACTTGTACTTGTAGCTTTGATGCGTCTTTGAAGACATTTTTTGGCTAGTTATTTCATTGTAATTTTTATTAAGTTATAGAAAGTATTGTAGTGTTCTTCGATTATTATTCGAGCATTATTCATTGCAAATATTTTAGTTTTTTTTATTAAATTTCCTTTTAATTATTAAAAAATTTATGCATCCTTTATTTCAAGATAACAACATGAAAGCATGGTTGGTGTAATAAATTCTTTTTTTTTTTTTTGCACAGAATCTTCTGCTGTTTACAATTTTAAATATAGTGTCAAGTGTCTACTATTGATATTTCTCAGGTTTCCTTTAATAAATAATGCACAAATTATGTACTTAAAAAGCAATGTATTAGTAAAAAAAAAATCGACAACTTTCTCTTTTTTCTTTGAGAACGAAACGTTGGCGTACACAAAACGAAGAAAATCTGCTTCTGGTTGTTGGCGAATTCTAATAAAAAGTAACCCCAAAACGCGTAGAAACACCAACTACGCCATTCATCGGTGCAGCGCCGGAAGCATACCGTAATCTTTGTTAGCTTCTTGGCCTGTCTTTGAGTATAGTAAGACCTGCGATTTGCATTGATCCACGAGTAATGGCTGGATATCCCGAAAAAGCACAGGAAAAAATGAAAAAGGTATTGATTGTATTGTCGCAAAATAAACGTATTTTGGGAAAAGATTGCGACGAAATTTTGTTACTCTATGCAGATTTTCTGTTAAATATTGTAAAGCCAAATTCATTTGAATTTACTTCTTTCTATCCAAAGAGTGATTCCCTTGATAATTTTTTACAAACTTATTTTAGCAATAATCATTATGAAAAAGTTTGGAAGATTATCAAAATGGTATTAATACTGTCACATGGATAATGAAGTTTTTCGGTGAACAAAGCCCTGGAAATAGAAAATTTAAGAGATGCTTCATATATTTTCCAGCGTGTAAATCATGAATTTATTAAGCTGTCTGGGTTATTTATGACTTAAAAATTACTAAAGAAATGAAGACAGCTGCCACCTCAGCTAGAGCAAAATACATGCAGTATTTAGAAAGTGAAAGATCCAAAGAAAAGACTGAAACGAAAAGCTCTAGAGGAGGAAATAGATTTTTTAAAACAAAAGAAAATGTTTCTCCAAACGGACATGCACCAAACAAATGAGAAAGCAAATGATTTAGCTAATGAGGCTGAAAAGTCAAAGGACATAAATTTATTTATTCAATCGCATGAACTAAGAAAAACAATTTCTGAAAAAGAAATTAAAATAAATACCTTGGATGTAAAATTGAATGAAAAAAGTCTGGAATTAAAAGATATTTAATTTGATTACCAGTTTCACGGGGTTTTTTTTCATCAATTTATTAACTCATATTTTTAGGAGTTTTGTTGTGTTAAATTTGTAATGTATCTTCTATGTTTTATATTATGATTTATCATCTAATAAATTGAATTTGCAAAAATGAGACATTTTATTTAAATTTGCATGAGACAATACGTAAGTTTATTCAATTTAGAGGTCCTTATTTTTTGTTTTTTTTAGTCCTTGAGAGTCCTTGATTTTCTTTTAAGGAAATGTGTACGAACCCTGTGTTTATGCATAGAGATATTGTAAAACATGAAAAATCATTCTTATTTTGCAGGTATGCTATTGCGTTGGTTTATGATGTTCTACGACCTGGAAATAATTGAGGAGGAAGCCTTCTTGAAATGGAAGGAAGATGTCAATGATGAATACCCAGGAAAAGGAAAAGCTCTGTTCCAGGTTAGTTGACTGTGATAGTTTTCTGCATATCTCAGTAACATATTTTGGGATAAGAGGTTGTTATTTACTTAACACTAGCAGTACGTACACGGCGTTGCCCGTGGAATCAGGACTTCAACAAAATGAAAAGAAAAAACACCCACAATGACATGAAAAAGTTCTGAAAACAAAACAAAAGATACACATTATTGGTTTTCCCGCTTATTTTTCTTCGCGATAATGACATTTCAACTGTGGAAAAACAATGCAGAGTACGTTAATCCGAAACAATATTAAAAAATTGCAACGTGAAAATGATTATTATACAGCAAAGTAAAATATGCAAGACATAAACATGTTAAGACACTGCCAAAAATAATAATCAAAGTCATTCACTTGAAGGTTATGACTTATTCTGTGCTCTGCACCGTCAGCCAATGAAATTGCAATAATGCATGTTGGGAAGGCTCTGGAGAAACTTCTGCGGGAGAATGTTCAATAGAGAAAAATTTCTTTGAACTGGCCAGGAAAAAATTGATTTAAAAAAAAAAAAACACGAAGATATTTTAACCGTTCTTGTTTTAAATTCGACAAACGTTCCAGTCATAAGCTGGAAATTTACCATAAAAGTGACAATTTTTCAAACATTTCTCAAAATTCAGTAAATTACTTTAGATTATTACGTCACATTAGATGCATGAAACTAACTTCATTAGAATGGAAATCATGTGCTCTTCCCAATGGTGTATCTTTTTTTTTTTTTTTCGTACAATTATCCGAAACCATGCTATTGAGAAATTAGTGCGAAAAATCACCCAAAACAACACAAAATATTAAATAAATTTTCTAGATAAAATTTTAAAAGTTGAGCTTTGATGTGCATCGAGTCACCATTACGACTGCATGTGTGCGAAATTTCATAGTTTTAAGTGCGATAGATTCATCGCAGACGTGCACGCACATAAACATTGCCTTTTATAAGTATAGATTGCACCTCTTGTGCAATGTTAAATATAAAGCATTGCAAAAGGGAAAAAATTTGAAGCAAATTAATAACCTTCTATATAAATGTGCTGTAAAGTTGCAAAAGTTTACCAGATTTCCCAAGAATAGCCTGCAGTTTTTGTTTGTAGAAGTTAAAATTGACTTTAGAAGAAAGCAAAAGAAAGTTGTGCATCACTTGTATTGCATGAAGAATTTTATTCATTTCAGATGCAATTTTTTTTTTTTTAATTCTATAGACCTTCCTGTGAACAAAAACTTTTTTCCAGTGTTCAAATATGTGCATATTAATGCAGTGAAACTTGTCTCACTTGAATGTTTTTATTTCAGATTCCATTTCTCTTATCCCTTAAATTTCTTATTAACATAGTGCTAAAATGTCATCTATAATTAGAATTCATTTTGATCAATATGAGGTCAAAACTATCTTTTTTAATTCCTGAATTATTTTTGTTAGTTGAGTATGTTTGTAACTTGTGCCCTCAGTAATAGAAAACTACTGTGCAAAAGAAGGAAAAAAAATCTTACTTTTTTGAAAAAGAAAACTTTGAACATCTGAAATGTGAATTGTGCTATGCTCAGGTATGAGATTCTTCCACTTTTTGGTGGATTTCTGCTTTTTTTTTTTTTGTTGTTGTTGTTATTTTGCAGAAATTCTGCTTTGTTTTTTTTGGGGGGATATTTTATTCCTCTCAAAATTCCGTCCCCCCCGCAAAAGTTTGCTTTTTCTTCCGAAAATTTCTCTTTTACACTAAGAAAAGAAACCTTCCTATCTTCCGTTTTCGAAAGAAAATTCTCGGTAAATGTGCTCAACTGTGTGGCTTAATTCCACCGGCTAGTAAACTAGCTGATTCATCTTCTACTGACGAATCAACATTATATCAGCAAGCTCTACAAGGATTAAAATTCCAACATTCAAAATATTAAGTACCACCTTTTTGCAGACAATAAAACCTCTGGTATATTTTGCAAAAAAAAAAAAAAAAGGATTTTTTTTCTTTTTTTGCATGAACATGTTGGAAAAAAATTTAGTTGAAAACTTAAGGTCATCTTTTAGTTGTACCAAGATGAAGAAATAAAAAAAGAAACAAAAGCAAATAAATAAACTACATTAAAAGAAAAACTCCTGTCAAAAGAGGCAACTAAAAAACTGTGTGCAAATGCAGCAAAAAAGCAGAGAATAAGACTTCTCAAAATAAAAAAAAAGGATGATTTACCTAGGCATTCTAGAGATAATGTAGTCCCGACAACTATGCCAGTAATTAAACAGAGAGATACTAATGAAGACTGTGCAGAAACTTTAGCCTCTACTGAAAATAAACTTGTAGAGGATGCAAACACATCCTTTATTGAAGAAAAATCTGTCAAAGATAGGAGCCCTCCAAAACAAGGGATGAAGCGCATTAATGGAGATCTGTTACCAACAAAAGCCACACAAATAAAAAAATGAAAGAAAACCACTTCTTTAACAATTAAGGAAATGTTTCAAATAACACTACTGTACCAGTTCCTTGACCCCTCTCACTTTATAAGGTGCAAAACATTGTGCTGTTACTTTCGCAAAAATGTATAAAAATAGAAGAAATAAAACAGAAATCAGTATATGATACATTATTATAATTTATAAAGAGCTAATACACTTTACACAATTGCATGAAGCAAAAGAAATTATTTGTCCTTATTTTTATTTATTTTTTGAGCTAACTTTTATCAAAATATAATTCTCCTCCAGACTTCTGTTGGGTGAATGTTGCATCTCAATGATGCACAGGTGGTATGTTTTAATGTCTAATTTTGCATTTTCTGATGCCCCTGATGATGTGTTAAACTTGTTTGTTAACTTTTAATGTGAATGATTTAATAATAATTTAATATTCTTTTTCTTATTTATACATACTGAATTATAAATAATTAAGTTATTAATTATTATAGTGCAATATTTTCATCATGTTCTGATGTTTTACTTCTTTAAACATCTTTCGCTTATAAATTATGGTGCAGATTTTTTGCTTACGTATGATTTCAGTCTTTTTGCTTTTTTGCCAATCTCATCCCTGTATACTATTTTGAAGTTTTATTGTACAAAAGTTTTATTCAAATTCCTTCGCACTGTATGTTTATTAAAATTACTTAATTATTGAAATTCTTAATTTAAAATAATTTAAATATTATTTTGTAAAATTTGACTGCCCATTTATTATGTATTATTTAAATACTAGAAGATTTATGCCCGTCTAAGACGGGCTTTTAGCTTGCCAACAGTACCTCGGATCTGATTGTCACAGATTTATTATTGAAAGTTGTAGTGGGAAAATCTCATGCACATTGGCAGAGTGTTTAAAAACAAAACAAAAAAGCGTGAAAAACAGAAATGATGAATCAATTGATACTTTCATTTTGTAAAATATATCAAAATTAATGACTAAAATCGGATTGAAACAAAGTGATTTGCAATAGAATGCACCACAAATTCAAATCTAGTTAAATCCAGTCTGTGTTAAGAAGGAATCCTATTAACAAAAACCAAGTTATTCTAAATTCATAGCATGAAAAAATAACTACTTTTGTTTTGTCTAATTAAAATATTGCAAAATCAAATTCAAATCTTAAGAAAGAACTATTTTTAATAGTTTAAAAAACAGAACTCATTTACCAACACTCAAATCAGAACTTTAAAAGCAATTAGTAAGCTTTCAAGGTAACAAATATTGATTTGCATTAGAATGCATCACAAATAACAAAAGCATTCATTATTAAGTAAATCAAGTAACTCATTTACCAACACTCAAATCAGAACTAATTAAAAGCAAATAGTTAAAAATTTTAAAGATACTTATCCTTTGTTGCAATAACGATATTCCTCTGATTTGCGAGAATTCTATAATGAATCCACATAAACGGGTAACGGAATTTTTTTTTACCGTGTGTGGGTGAAGCAGCATAAATAAAAAAGTAACTCAGCTCATAAAATCTGTCTGAATTTATTCAAAACAGTGTATGCTATTTTATAGACGTAAACAGACCACTGAGTCTGAATCTCTTTGGCACGTAGCCAAGCCAAACCAAACCACGTGACAGCATTACTTCAATTTCTGGCTTTTTAATTTTATTAATTAAAAATAATTCTCAACTGCTAAAAAATTTACCTAGTTTAAAAATATTGTTTTCTTTTTCTGTACTCATTTTTAAGTCAGGTTTTCTCAATTGGAATTTTTGAATAAATCAAGGTCCTATCAGTTTTAAATTAGCCGAGATCCATTGTAGAAAATTAAGAAACGGGGCATTAATTTCAAATAAATAGAAATTTACTTACATATATTAAATTTTAAAGATTTTCTTGAAGTATTTCAAATCGAGATGAATTTCTTAGTAATTTTGGAGGGAGACGGAAGCTCTGTGTGTGATGTTTCAACTCACCTTTTTTGTCTGTTTCTTCAGGTTAATCAGTGGCTGACCTGGTTGGAAGAAGCTGAAGAGGAAGGCTCGGACGACGGTGACAACTGACTCCTCTGTGACTCTTCTGCCAAAACACAATGTCTTCGCTTCAACAACAACAACTCTTTCTGCTCTGTTTCTTCTGGTTCATGATCATTTTAGGGTTCCTGTTTTCTCCTTCTCCTTTCTTCACTAATACTAACGATGGAGTCGATGCCTCGGTCGCAGAAATTAGATTGTTTTTAACACAAAGACTTGCTGGTTTTCTAACTTCTGCACCTGTCATTCATTCTTTCTACGATTTGTGTTTAACTTATTGTTGGGTCTGAATTTTGTAGACCTCTCGTTCAGAGGAGTGATTTTTTCGCCTCTGTGGAGAAACAAAAAAAAAAAAAGAAAAAAGTGAACTCTTCCTCTCCGAATCGATCGCCTGGAAAAGGATTCGCCCATATGGAGAGCAAGTGGAACATTTTTTATTATTAATTTATTCAAAAGCTAATCTTGCAAATATAAAAAGAATCTTGTTTATTTGCTTTAAAAAACTTTTCATTCGATTTCAATGAAATTGGTTTTTATATCATTAAATATTAAATGAGAAGAATCACCATTATTAATTAGAAGAAACAAAAATTTTTATATATATATTTTTTTGATGTTGCAAAGTATTTCTGAGCTTTAGTTGCATTTGAATGACATTCGACCAGGTGTGGTTAAAGTGTAGCATTTCTTTAAAAAACGAGATGGATAACCAAGCGAAAATTGCCTTTGATTGTATTGTCAAAGAAATGCTATATTTTAATTACTATGTTGAAATGTTGCATTTCTGTAGCCTCTGCTGGCAGATTTTAGAAAAGAAAGAAAAATGAAAAAAAATGATTTTCCTTTTGTTTATTTCGTGTGACTAATTTATGTGTTGTTTCGTTGTTCAGGTATAGATTTTAAATTTTTCAGAACTGTTTTTTTCTCCATCTTTTGTTATCATCTGTATTCGTTTGCCTTGACCTTCATGTGAAGTATTGTTTTTACCATATACAGGACTGCTAAGAGTAAATATCTCTATGAAACCTGAAATATTTAAAAGGAAAATATATCGATTCTCTCTAGTAAATTCTGCAAAATTTGTAGTGATAATTTAAAAGCAATCATGTTTGTACTTCAATAAAAAAAATTTCATTATAAAAGTTGTTTGCGATTTCTCTTCCATTTGTTACAGCTATTTCCCATTCTTCGTAGATGAAAAGTACCAGTGATGTGCAATGGCTCTAAAACTTACAGAAGCGGTTAAACTTTTTAGGCACATAACAAGCACAATATTATCCGTACTAGCTTTACAAATTTGCAATATTAATAAACTATCACAACATTAACAACTAAATGCTAAACACATGAATAATAGAGAAAGAAGCATTAAAATAAAATACCTCACAAACACAACTCGATTCCCTCTCGACACACAACAGTTTGTTACAGGATGCAATGTTGTTGGTAACTATCGATTGTAAAATGTTTCATTTCGTAATTTTTCTCCTTCTCTATACGTAAATGCACATTTCGCACATTCTCCGAAAAAACATCAGTGTGAAGAAAATGACTATGAACATGATCTCAACATATAGTGAGGTGGCAAGATGAAGCATGAATCACTTGCTCACTTTGAAAATGCATTTTTCTCCCATGGTCGTCTGGAAAGCCAGGAATACCGGGATCTTCCAATAAGTAAAGTCATTTGTGCGAGTGAGAAAGAATATTACCAGGGGTGATTGCGTTCCGGTATTTTCTTCATCCTAAATTTATTTTTGAAACTTAAGAGGGCCCAAGACTCAAACTACTACGGATTATTACTAATGTAATAGCCCAGATCTCTTGGTAACGCTCCGATGTCGCCAACAATAAAACTTCGCACCATAGGACTGTGAGATGTTAAACAGCATTATTTCATTGTTAGAGAACCTAAATTTCAGTAATTTAAAAGAGTAATTGTCATTCTAATTTCAAATTCAATAGCTCTAAAATAGTGAAATGAAATTTGCTATCGATTGATATGAAATTTATCTCGCTATGATTAATAGTTACTGAGAAATTTTAAATTATATTAATCATGTATTTCAAATTAATTTCCATTTTTTAATAGAAAGTAGTAAATTATGTCAGTGGTATATCATGCACGTGATATAATTTCGATGCCACGATTTTTTGAATAAAGAAATATGCAAATAAAAAACAATATTTCCCGTCATGAAACATATGTTTGTTTTATTTGTTTTCAATCAATGTTAAACATTTCTCTCGCATATATATCTATTTAAACACATCAAATTTTATGGGAAATCTCTCGAATGAAGTCGTACTATGATGGTGATTTTCTAGTGTTTAAAATAATGTTCACAAAAAAACAGCCAATATACAAGAGTTTCGTGAGAGAAAAGTTTTATTCATGTTTAAAATGCGAAGATTTAAATTTATACAGAATTTACATGAAAATTTAAAAATTCTCACAGCTGTTACTCTTGGAGGGGAAAAGAGAGTTATAATGTAGTTCTAGGATGGAATGTTTTATTTAAAATATAATTAGAAGTCCTAATTTTCACTTTCTTAAAATCATTTCATAGGTAATTATTTTTGTAGTAATATGAGATTTTTTTTCATATATTCTTGTTGTTTTCTTTGGATTATGCTGAGTCAATCCAAATGATTTTTTTAGAAAATGTCGTACTATAACTAAGAATAACTACCTCACTTAAGAATGGTCCCATAAGATTTTATATATATATATTAATTAATGTTATTCATACAAAATGTTATTGTATTTTTAATATTGTTTTGTTATCAATTTTGACGGTTTCTTTTCATGTGTGTTATTGAAAACTCATGAACTAAGACAAAATAAATTAAATCAATTTCTTATGTGAAAAAAGCATATTAAAAATTGCAAGCGAAAGTTGAATGTGCACCATAATGAACGAATCTGTTCCTTACACATAATTTTCCTGCTGAAATTTCAGGAATTTTTTTCATGAATCCACAATCACCCCTGTATTACATTATAAGCATGAATTCAATGAACCAGTAGTGAGGTGACCAGCTGCCAAGACTTGCATACTTTTACTTTCTTGTATACAAAGAGAAAGTATTGTAATCGTCAAAAAATTCGAACTCGCGATTTTGACGAATCTCCACGTTTTAGACCTCCCTGATTCCGAAAAGCACAATTTTGGAATTGTGTCTGTCTGTATCTTCGTGGTCATGCAAATGCTATAACTCAAAAACTTGAAAAGCCAGATGGATAAAATTTTATACACAGTTTTATCGTCATGAATGTAGGTCCGTATAAAATTTTGGGCCAAATCCGTCAAAGGGTTGACTGTCTGTCGGTCCGTATAATTTACTTTTGAAGAGAATCCGTTATCTCCACGCGCATGCGTACCGGAAAACCGGAGAGGAATTTCATTACGGAGTAGCGAATTGCGTCAGTTTGTCTTTGAGCCGGTAAGAGAGGAAAATCGTTACGCATCTCTTTGAATTTGATTCTTTGTCTAGATATTTTTTAATCACTATAATGAAAAACCTTCTGATAGTCGTTGGACTCTGGGTAACAATAGGTTCGAACTTTTTTAGCCACTCTGGGGAAGGGAAAACGGCTCCTTTTTGGGGAAGTATACGAGAAAGTTTAGGGGAGAACACTCCCGCTGGTTACATCACACTAACACAAAGATACTGAGGGGAAGGACACTTCAATATTAAACTTGTTCTGTTGCTCATTCATAGCCATGAATAATAAATGCAATTGTCCTCCTGAAAGTTTTTGTGAGAGAGAAATTCAAATGCACAACTTGACAGTGTGCAAGAAAATAAATTACTTACTGAAGCACTGCTTCAGTTAGATACACTGCTCTAAAAACTACAATGTGGAAGTGTTTATATGGTGGAATTTGTCTAATTTGAAAATTTACAGGACCACAATAAAAAATTGAAATTAAGAACGGTGTCTAGAAATGAGTATATCAAGAGATTTATTGTTTTTAAACCAAAAATGTCAGTAAATATTTTTAGTAATATTTAACTATATTTTAATAGTTAATAAATAAAACAGTAAAGCACCATTTATACATATCCTCATGGGACTGACGTATAAATGAAAAGTCGTATCATCGAAATTTTAGTGAACAACTTCAATTAGTACAAGTTGAATGCAAAGTCGTGTAAAATTATTAATTTTAAAGTTGTTCAAGATAGTACTAGTATACATAGTATGAAAATCAATTTTTAATTTAAACATTCATCAAGAATGTAAGAAAAACCATTCTTTAATTGCATAACTATAGATACCGATTAAACTATAGATACCGACCTTACATGACGTCAGTGAACATTTTTAAACAAATTTTGTTAACTGAATTCTTTTTTGTTTTCATTAAGCAAAATTTAATTTGCCTATTTTATATTCCTAATTTATGCAAACTAGAGGTCGTCCAGCGGTCGAAATTCGACCGTAATTCATTAAATTTTTAAGTTTGAACGTTATTGAGGTTCTTTTGTCAAAGAGTATACCTCTATAATCATTGCATATAATTTTTTTGAATTTTGTTCTATTACGTCAGCTGCGAGCGTGTACAAATACGTCATTATGCATTAATTTTCGAATTATTTGAAAAATACGAACGATAGGAAAAATGAGGTGTATATAGCTTGGCTAAGTCATATTTAGAAAACAATAACGCGTTTTTTGACATTTCCTTGGGGTTTTTTTTATTGCTATACTGGCCAGGTTTCCCCAAGGCTACACAGTTAATTTGCCTATCTTTTTCACATTATATAAAATTTAAATAAAAAATTAATACAAGAAATGAAAAATAAAATAATACGTGCTTCGTATTTTTTTTATATATTTTTTATTGAAACAAAAAAAAAACGGGCGGTTAAAAAAATAAATGTCCAACTGTTGACCACAGACCTGTATGTGTTTGACATTCAGTGTGAACGTAAACAATGAATGTTGTATTTTATTTAATTTAATGTATTAGTAATGCATACTATATATAAATTCCTTAGAGACAATCTGTGCTACTGTTTGACCACAGACTAATATGTGTTTGACATTGGCAGATTTAAATCATCCGCATTTTGTATTTCACTCCGAAGAGTTTTTATAAATAATCTAAATAAACTCCCTCTTGGAGTGGATTTCACTGCAGGGGGGATTAAATCAATTACAAATCATTTACTCTGCTAATTTTTTACAGTGTATGGACGTAAGCAGTGAATGTTTTATTTTATTTAATTTAATGTATTTGTAACACATATTATACATAAATTTTATCTTTCTGCACTTTTCCTCCATATGAACTTTAACTATGCCAAATCTCGCACTCCTCCGTGCGCGCAATGTGCTTGAAAAAAGGTACAAAGTTTTTCCTTCACGCATTAATATATAGATATCTTATACGATTTATGTGCATGTAGTTAGGTGTTTAATTAAGAAAATCTTTATTCAGCGTCTGACGTGCTGATTGTTTGTGAGTATTAAATACATCATTATGTATCGAATTTAGTTCATTGAATGTTTTTTCAAAATTCTTTTGACAAAAGAAATAAGTTCGAAGTTTTTCAATGGAGTTCATTGTATCTCTGAAGGAAAGTGGACTTCTTCGTCATCGTTTAAATTACCATCAGACAATTTGTTTTCTTTTAATTTATCAATTGTGAATCATTTCAAAGTCATGACATCTTTATCACGGTTCACAAACTGGAAAAGAGGACATTTTCACATTTCAGAACAGGGGAAAATGACGTATAGCAGAAGCTTTGAGCCATATAAACTAAGTACTTTATCATTACAATGAATTGGGACCGTGATGACATATAATTGAGAAACGTATACACAGTGCTTTACTGTATTGCTAATTTAATAATTTTGAAAATCTAATAAACGAGTAATTTTAATAAAGAAGCATTATGCAGCAATCTCAATACAATAATTGCACAGTAAAACTTCAAAATAAACAGTACAGTTTTTATCTAATGTGTTGCTATTTTTTTCAGGAGATATTTTTTTATTGTTTAGCAATAGAGTCCTCCACCAGTGAATTATCACTTATGATAACTGAGGACATAAGAAAATTCAGAAATTCACTACAGGTCAAAAGTATTGCAAGATTGGTAAAATGAGAAAAAAGTGGCGTTAATTTGAATACAATGGTTCGTAATCAGTTGTGGGGAATCATGGAACATACAATCATTGGCACTCGCATTTTACAATGAAGATTTTGATTTGCAAGATTGGTAAAATGAGAAGAAAGTGACGTTAATTTGAATACAATGGTTCAGAATCAGGTGTGGAGAATCGTGGAACATACAATCATTTTCATTCGCATTTTACAGTGAAGATTTTGTCACGAGGGCATTAGGGGACCGTCTAGAAATTGATGAAGATGAAAAGGGATTTGTCTTACCCTGCTTCATAGAAAGCTGATAATGATTTGAAACTTTCATCAATGGTTCTGTTTTCTATCCAGATTGCTTATATGCAGGCCAGTTTCTGCCGGACGTATGTGCACGAAGGCGGCTGCCCTCGTCAACTTTCCTCCTTAAATTCTTAAAAATTGCCCAAATACTTCTAAATTACATGAAATTATTCAGAGAATTATATTTGCTTCAAATTGAATTGTATTCAGTTAAGATCTAAGAAGCAAAGGATTAAATAATTTTTAGAGTGCAGCCGTTTCCGGGAATTAAGTTTAGGTTTTGGAAAAAGAAGTTTGAGACGTATGCTTGTTATTTATATCGCTTTGTTTTGAACTGAGGCAAAAAAAAATTGAAAAAACTTATTCCGGTTTTCTGAAGCTTTTCTTTACAAATGAAAGAAATAAAACAAAGAATACATAAATCCTTCCGCGGAAGTCAGAAGAGGGGGTAGCATCCTCTTGATGCTGTATGGTGATTGCTATTTGTAGGCTAGGGATGGCAAAGAGGCATGGTCAAGAATGACCACTTCTTTTCTTGCAACTGCATTTTACTGTCTTAAAACTAATGATAAAGATGACCAGTGTCGTCAAAATCGGGCTGGCAAAGCTCCTATTGCAAAAAAATATTAGAAAGTCACTAAAATTTAACAGGGAGACAAATGAATTTTGAGTACCAAACTGACATGTGTGAAATAGGGAACTCCCTCGCGCCTTTGCTCAGATTTATGTGTTTGGGGTGTGGAGATGGTATTCGATAATGATTGCATTGTTGTAGAAATAGTAAAGCAGTGACTGTACTGTATATATGAGGGTATCTATAGAAATATACTATTGAACGGAATGGCTTGAAACCTTATTGGATGGATTTTTGCTGTTTCCAAGTTTCATAGAAAATTATTGGGAAAAAGCGGCATTCCTGTTCTGAGTCAGCAGAGGGTCACAGTGAGAAATACTATTACTTCAGTATCGTCTAAAAAGAGTTAATTTCGAATATGGCGAGTTCAAACTATTGTTTATCTGTTTTTGCACCGTATTTCGTTATTTTGTTGCTTTCGCTATTGTTACTTTGCAAAAGAAACCAAATGCAATTATTCTGTATTAAATGCATAATCATGACAAAAAGAGAAGAGAGAGTGATCGCTGAAATTTTTGTAAATACACGCAGGTAAAAATCACCAGTACATTTTGACGTTAAAATAGAAGAAATAGTTTCAATAGCAGAAATAATCATGACTCCAGAGATATAAAAACTGAAGTTTCAGTAAATTCATTACTGAGCTATGTGTCCACTTTTAAGTGTATTTGTTCAATTTTGATATGGGATGATATCTCGAGAAATATTAATGTCGCTAGTAGCTCCTAAGACAACAACTAGGCTAGCTCCTAAGTCAGCAACTACTGAATTCATCAAGCTTCTTGATAAAATTATCAATTTCTTAAATTCATCTACATCTGATGCGGCCTTTAGCAAATACGTTAATGATGCCGCTGCATTAACGACCGAATTCCCTTACAAAGCATAGAAAGTTCGTCTTTTCGATCATGCATGCACGGATAAAGAGACCGAAGACCCCAAATTATTATTTAGAGTTCAATTTTACTTAACAATTGTGGATGCTGCTTCAAATACTATTCAAGAAAGGTTTGACTCCTTAAATGAATGAAACACATTATTTAAATTTCTAATTGAATTTAGGAATATCTCCAAAGATGACTAACAAATTCGTGTTCAGATTTTAATATTTCCGTACAAGTTTCTAATGGAGATTCACTATCTGGAGATGTTGGTGGTGATGAATTGTATAATGAATTAATGATGTACAAAATCATTAATGATAATTTTACGGACTCTTTAAAAACTTGTAATTTATTCAAGCAAATAATTTAATTTCACCGTTTTCTAACTTTTCTGTAACATTATTCTTAATTAAATTTAATTTATTCTTAAGCATATATTTAACTCTGCCAGTCGCAATTTTAACAGGTGAAAGAAGTTTCTCTAAACTAAAAATAATTTAATATTGCTTACAATCGTCGATGTGCTAACAGAGATTGTAATTAATTGCAATATTATTATTAATTGCAATAGATAAGGATTTGTCAAAAGAAATTAACTTGGAAGGCATTATTGACGAACTTGCAAGTAAGAAAGCATGAAAAATGCAATTTTAATTTAATATTTTATTTAGTGGAAAAATCATGAAACAAGTAATGCTTAATAATAAACTTTTCTTTTAAAATTGTTTCACTATATATGATATTAAAACAAATTAAGGAAAATTTTAATTGCGTTAGAGGTAAAAATACAATACTATTAACAAAAAATGAATGAAAAAGAACGAGGCGGAAGAAGAATCCAATGGATGCTTTCATCAGAAGCCTCCATCCATGCAGATTCAAAATTAGAATAGGTTTTCTGTCGAAGAAAAAGACTTTAAGGTCGAAATTAAATTTTCCTCTGAGGCCTGAACCTATTCCGGAAAAAATTGGAAACAAAACATTTATTCACAAAGAAGAAACTCAAAACAGTCTGAAAAAAAGAGGTTTAAATATCTTACCTCTCTTTGTTGTGGAATGAAACGACGCTTAACAAAAGTAAACTTTGTTTATTTTTATAGGTGTGCGCACCTATCTCCATCTAGTGAGGGATACACTAACTAATAACCTGAGAAAATTTTTTCCGGAATAGGTTCAGGCTTCAGAGGAAAATTTAATTTCGACCTTAAAGTCTTTTTCTTCGACAGAAAACCTATTCTAATTTTGAATCTGCATGGATGGAGGCTTCTGATGAAAGCATCCATCGGATTCTTCTTCCGCCTCGTTCTTTTTCATTTGTTTTTTGTTAACATTATTGTATTTTTACCTCTATCACACTTTCCTTGATTAGTTTTAATATCGTTGTCTTTGCATTTTTTCCTGGATGATGCTGAACTTGCGCGCACCAGATAAATTGCTTCTATTATTGTTATTTTGTCTTTATTAGATGTTTTTTTTCTATCTTCACTTTATATGCATATGTATAATTTGTTATCTTATAAATGTCTTTAGCAAGTGTGATGTGAAGAAATAGAGTTTTACCACATTTTGTATTTGCGAGAATATAAGGCGGTGTCTTTTCCAAGAAAATTTAAGTTTGTAATCGGCACTCATATTACATTCGGAATTTTACTGATGAATTAATTAAACTTGTCGCCGATTCGTTCAAATGCGTAAATCAACTTTTAACTTTCTAGTATACGAAGTATACAAAGAGAAAGTATTGTAATCGTCAAAAAATTCGGACTCGAGATTTTGACGAATCTCCACGTTTTAGACCTCCCTGAGTCCGAAAAACACAATTTTAGAATTATGTCTGTCTGTGAACACGATAACTCGAAACCTATTAGAGCTACGGGGATGAAATTTGGTATGTGATCTTTACACATAATTTGTAGGTTTTTATCAAATTTTGGACAAAATCGGTTATTTTTTTGTCCCGGTTATAATCGGTTATTTTTTTAATCTAATAACCGGGTAAAAAACCGATAGGTTCGACTAGACTAAAATTTACGAAGTTATAAAGCTTTGAATTTCATCATCTTAGGCCAATCACCGACAACCGCTTCTTCGAGGCGTCTGTCGGCTGGCGGATTACTGAAAGAGTCTTTATGAACAGATAAATATTGGCCAA
>BGPR01011620.1:0-47878 GCA_013235015.1 Araneus ventricosus | reverse complement strand
GTAAAAGTGCTCATTAACATTTTTCTGTAGCTAAAATACCAATAAACGTTTATGTTCAAACTATTCAGTTAGATTTTTTAAATCTAGAAATAGCTGGTCCAAGGTACACTACCCATGGTGTACCTTGGTCCTATTTGCACTTTTTTTTAAATTGTAAATAATGCACTGAAATACTTTTTTAAAAAATCTACAAAAAATATATGTTGTGTATAAAGGCCTAAAATATGAAAGAAAAATTGTTTTGTTACCTTTCTTTTAGTAATTATCCAATTAAAAAGTAAAAATGGGACCTAAGTACACCTCCTTTCCCTATATTAAAAAATTCTTGATGAAATATGAAAAAAGATATTTGTCTAATCTGAAATTAGAAATAAACATTAAATTTTATCAAAATGCTTTTGCATCTTCAGACAGCCATTAGAGTGTTGAGTATATTATGCAGACAACTTTTGAAAAGAAAAAAATGTGCCAATAACAGCTGAGTAACCTAATTACATACTAGTCCTTTGAACTGAAAAATTCGTTTTGTTTATTTTACTATTTTTAGAGACAAAAATGCTTATTGCCTTTCAAGTTTCAACTAGGTCAAATTTGTTTTTAGCTCAATTACAGTATCAACAATCTTTTTCAGAATTATGCATTTTCTTTGGTTTTCTAGTTATTTACAAATAATAATATATCATGTTTAAATGTAACAAGAAAATCAACTTTTTCCAGCAAGTCATGAAATAAAGTTTCAAATAAGAATCAGTAATGCTATGATTCAGATGATTTATATGGGATTAGTTAGTTTCATTTCTTTTGACCTCTTAATAAAAAAAGATGAATGATATCAAATATTTGCATATTAATCTGTGAAATATCTTAAATACATAAAAATGCATAATTTATCATGTAGTATGTTTGTGATGTTAAATCAACTATGCATTAAAAATATGACAAGTAAAAATATATATATATAAAGGACTTTTATTTTCTGTAATTAATTATGACTTTTTTTCTACAATGGACTGTTTGAATATAATTATATTCAAACAGTCATGAACATTATATGAACATTTTTGTTCTCCGTTAGGATTTTTGTTATTTGCTTACATTTTCTGTAGTGTGGAAAAAATTAATATTTTTGCTCAACCCTTCATTGTATATTCCTAAAAACCTACAAAATGTTTTATTTCTCCCATATAACATCTTTTTTTCTGAAATCATTGCTTTAAAATGCAATTAAGATTTTAAATAGAACTAAGATTTTATTATTTTCTCATTAATAATATTAAATAATTAAATTTTAAAATTTAAAATGAAATTAAGATTTTTTTATTATTTTTTCCATAATTTACTACATTTAAAATAACAAAAAATATTTTTTTAAACAAAATACAAAAAAAGTCATGCATCTAAGGGTTTGTGCATATTTGGGAACCTTTGATTCAAAATTCAAATTATGCTTTCTGAGGCTATTAACTATTATAAAAAATAACAAGATGTCCAAGAAAATGATTATTTACTCCATCATGAATGATATAAATATCAAAAATGAACGTAATATATTACTTACTTTTGTAAGTGGTTATTATGACGAAGAAATTTTCCTAAGACTTCAGTTCCAGAAGTTCTGATATTATTACCCTATTATTAAATAAAGAAGGTTAATTAAGATTTAATTGACTTGATTGGAAAATTTTATACAAATCAATTGATTCAATTTGGAGGAAAATATTATACTTACTTTCAAATTTAAAGATAGCAAAAACTTGTTTTTCTCTAGTCCTGATAAAATATTTGCTAAACCTATTAAGAAGTAATACTGTGTGAATTTTATGAAATAATTATACAAAATCACATCCTTCATTAACCAAACAATCACAATATAGTGAAATGTTTCAGAAGTTGTCACCATAGAATACTAATAAATTGCCGATAGACCTATGACACATAAATTAATATTTAGTTACAGAGTTAAAATTAATTCAATATTTCAGTTCTACTCATATTAGAAATCTCCAGATCCTATTACAAAGTGATATAATCCTCTTTTGTTCCAACTGCTTGTAAATAGCTTGGATACATTACATCTTACCTAAAATTTCATTGAAAGCAATATAATTAATGGATAAAAATAGAATTTGTATGATATAAATTAATTGAAAATAAAAAAAAAAAAAAAAAAAAAAAAAAACAGCTACTTTTTTCTTTCAGCTTCACAACAAATGTCATCAAGCATACAAGTTGGTCTGAAATGTTCATTCACTGTTAGAAGGACAACCACCTAAATGCACATGTGTCCCAAATACAGCAACCAAACAGAGCAAAGTTGACAAAAAATAACAGATTTTGGGATATTAAGTTCCTGTACTTGGTGCATTTGGCATGCATTTTTGTTACTGTTGAGCAAACAGAAAAGTGTCATAAAAAATTTCATAGTTTTAGAAATTTCTTGAGTCATTCCAAAGTCAATATATATAATTGATGGCAGCAATAGGAAGTTGCAAATGCAATATTTAACTATGAATAAAAATTGCACATGTAAAATAAACGAAATAGAGGCATTACAAATTCAATTTTCTGTATTTTTTTTAGATATCTTGTATCATTGAAATTATATTTCAGCTTTCAAAGGAAATATGTCTATGATAGCAATGAAATAATGCTGTTATTATTGGAATCGGAAGTAAAAGAAAGACAATCAACACTTAGAGCAAGTATTTATCTAAAAGTGTAGTGGTAGTAATTTATAAGTTTCAAAAAGAGATAAGATTTTAAAAAAAGATTTACAAATCCAATTTGAATTGGATGGCAAAGCTGTCTTTGAAAGAAAGATTCAAAACATTGGAAATGAGCAAATCAGAAATTTAAAAAAAAAATTGAATTGCTGCATTTTGCTTACAAATAATTTATAAATGTATAAATTTATATAACTTTGTTTCATTTGCTTGAATTCAAAATAAAAACAAATGAAAAGTTTACAAAATATAAAATTTCTTCCCACAAATATGAACAGATATTAGATTATTTCAAATGAAGTCTGAATTTCAGCACCTGTGGATGTAAAAAGATTTAGCAAAATTCTATTCTTGGCTTTGTGATGATAATAATTTATTGCAGAAAAAAATTTAGCAAGTCAAGATAACTTGGTGAACTTATTTTTTTTATTGGAATAGCATTTATTCATCTAAAAACAGGATTGTTTAAACACATTGTCAGATCAAAGAATTTCTGATGGATTTTACATAATTTAGAAGATATAATATAAATATATGTAAAATAATGAAGACTTGAAATTATATCATTGGTTAACCTGGAGTTTACGGTACACACTTACTTCGTTCTTCTTAGGATCACCAAATCTTTGCCGCCAAGAACGCCGATGAGAGAACATTTGTTTTCATTGCATCTAGATGTTTTTAACGAGTGACAAGCGTGCATGCGCACAAATTGATCTTTTCATCGGTGTTTTGCTTATCAGGCTACATTGCACCACGTTTCGATTGGACTGTTTTGCTCAACTCTTTGATGCAATTGGTCAATAAATTTGAATAAAACTTCGTTTGTAATTATTCGGATGGAATATCGGTTCAATATCGTGTATGTTATTCTGTGTGTTTCATTTCTCAATGAATAAGCGAAGCTACGATTATTCCGCTATGCTGAAAGCGCAGCCGCTGATGTTTAAGTTAAAAAATGTGCCCGGTACACGCTTGAAATGCCGCAGGCATTGTGTGCTCAATCTCTCGTTTTCAGGTGATGCATGTGCAAGAGAGCAATAAAAAGCACACTGCACATCCAAAACAGTAATTGGCAACGGCACATGAAATTGTGCCAAGAAAAATTGGCGAGAAACAGGTGTGTACCATAAACTCCAGGTTTACCATATCATTAAATAATCATGTCAAATATTATTTTATTATGCATCTTCCATGTTCAAGTGTCTAGCCTCCAAGAAGGCAGATTAGACAAAAAGAGAGTTTACGGATTGCAATAATATTTATTGAGAGTGTACATGACAGATCAGTAATACAAATTCAATATTTTATTAGCTTAAAAAATAATTTATCAGACATACATATATATTTCTAACTCTGTAAAGCTGCATCTATGTTTATTCACCAAATTTTTAGCTTTGTTTAATGACATAAATCATGCAATTCCTTTTGAAGTTAGTACCGAACTATAAATAATAAGGCTTACTTTTGTGGCTATGAAAGAAAATCATACATACATAATGTAATTAGCCAATAATTAATCCTTTAACTGGTTAGCCTGTACACCGTACATGTATCAAATTATCACAATTTTAAATTTGTAAGTTAAAACAAAATTATTCACAAGTGTTATAATTCCATACATTATGTGAAATCAAAAAACATTTCCACAACACTTAGACCCTAAATTTAATTAAAATGATAATGCATTCCTACTGTCTGTCCACCATGAGAAATATGGCCACCAAAATGTCTAGTTTACGGCGGTCACTATAGAAACAGGTTATCGTAGGAAGAATCCCCTTCTAGTAGGTAGAAGTTCATTCAAATGGGCTACATTGGTGCATTTATCGCCAAATGGGTTATATATGGTAACCGTGAAGATGAATAATCAACTACTCTTTTCACCACTGCAAACTAGCACCAAGAATAAAATAAAACTCCGACTTCCGTCGGATTTCTCCTATTCGAAATGGATCTTCCTTAGCATAACCAGTTGCTATAGCGACCTCCATAAACTAGACATTTTGGTGGCCACAGTTCTCATGGCGGACAGACAGTAAAGTAGAAGGTGTCATCTAATTAGATAGTTGAGAAAACAAACCAGTTAAGGGGTTAGTTGTAAAAGACATAAGTACTGTCAAATGGTTCATAATATTAAAGGATGTGTACAATATTGTAAAAATTATAAATACATACAATCTAGCAAGCTATCTGAAAAAACATAAAATCCTACAATTCTTTTTCTGTTATGAGATTGCAACATGAAATACAAACACTAAATCATGCTTTTCTTAAGTTAATTAAAGAATTAAAAGTAATTACACTTTGAATGCTGTTGTTAATTAACTGGATACCTATAATAAAACAAATATATATTTTGAAATATGTTAGATGATTATAAATGTACCAGTTTTATATTATTTGAGAAAATTTTCTAAAATGTTTTAATGTATTTTTATCAGGATGGCTCTGACCCCTCCCCCTCCCCCCGTCTGCCTGTAACTCCTCCACAAGCAACTGCCACTGTATAGTAGTTAAACTACATGGCCTTGTCACCTCATCAGCTTATTTTAGTTTATAGCCTAATAATGAGCAATACACTAAACTTGGGTAAATTCTGAAAAGAATGATACTAAACACAGATATGTAAGATGAAAATATAAGCATGATATAATGCATTTTATAAAAAGGTAACTTTTTTTTAATAGACAGAGAATATATTTAGTGATTTTTTTTAAAGAGCTACTTTAATACATTTTTGGTCCGAGTAACCACAATCTATATGCAGTAAAGGAATGGGGTCAATTCATATGACAAGACAGCTACTTGAAATCTGTCTGCACATTGTCTTTGGAATGTTATCATCAGGGGTGTAGTGAAGCCGGAATAACTGAAATGCGTTTCTGGCACTACTTTTTTTTGACAAAAAATAAAACATTTTGTAAAAACCTCCTTAAAACAGCATAATCTTTGTCACCCAGGTTACAAAATTCTGGCACTGCTTAATTTGTGACTACACTACTGGCCCCAGTGGCAGAATACTTTTCAACAGTCTGCAACGGAGGTTGGGTCTCTTAAAAATAGTCTGCAGAATAGTGCGCGACTATAAATATTTTGCTTTCTTTTTTTAAAATACTTATATCAACTTACAACTATTAAAATACGTTAAATAAAAATTAAAAACCATATAACATCTTTGTTATTTGTATAATATAATTGTTTAAATTAATAAACAAGAGCATATGAAGATTAATCTTTTCTTTGGAAAGATAATGTTTCTTATTTACGCGATTGTGAAAATTGATTTATTTTATTTTATGACATGGAATCAAATATTAAATTTTATTGAAATAATTATGTTATTTTAATCAAGACAAATTTCAAGTGAATCTGTGTAAGGCAGTAATGAAACTGCATTTACTTTGATTCTTTTAATTTCTTCCATAATACTCCAAATTTATAATAAAATTAGCTTTACAAGCATATCTTTGATTGTCTTTCAATATTTTATAATGAATGAATTTTTATTGAGCTGACAATTATATTTCACAAAATACTTAATGAAATATGTAATTATTGGTCCTACACCATGTTCTTTAGTGTAAGAGGATTGATTCCTTAAGAGTTTTAAATTTTTTTCTCTCTTAAATTTATATTGCTTTTAAACAAATGTTCAACATTTGCAGCTAAAGGTTTATCTTTGTGAATGGTCTCATGTTGACTCACCATCCATAAGGCATGGCCTGGATGTACATTGGGTTATTGCTAAAACAAAATGCATAAAGTTAATGAATAGTATTTACTTATTGATTATTAGTTAAATCTGGCTATTGGTTAAAAATAAAAATTAAGATAAGAAAAATTTCTTTACGACAAATTGCAGCCGTAGAGATTGATCGAAAATTCTGAGGTTTATTTTCATGTTGTGTAAATAATGCTGCTTTAAGATTTTTCGTAATAATGCAGCATCACAATCAAAACAACGAATTTTATCTACATATGCAGCCAACTCGAAGTAAAAATCACGTGTTATGTCCAGAAAAGAAAAGTGCCAGAAACGTATCGGAATGAAATGCTTAGAAAACATCGACTGTGACCAATACCGATATGTGGCACTTAGCTTATTTCAAGGTCAAATCGCAGTCACTAGATCTGCTAGGGGAAGCCCATTCAGCATCGGGAAGAAAGAGGGGGGACGCAATTATTTTTGCAATGTGCGTTATATAATAATTGTAGAGTTCTTTTTGAAAGTGTGATTAATTACTTTGATATTTTTCATGATAGATATTTTTATTTTATGATCACACAATAAACTTTATTGCAAAATAGTCTGCAGACAGTGTCCAAAATCTGCGACGTACGACGCAGTGTCGCGGTGATTCTGCCACTGGGCTACTGGCTATCATGTAATATACTACAAGAACAAATGTAAGAAGCAAATTAAAGAGGTGCAGTACCACCACTACATGCATCATGTTGGCATTATTAGCCCTATTAAATATAAAATTTTAGCGTTGCTACAATAAAAAAGACTACCAAATATACTGAAAACAAAAAGCACACTGAATTGATTTCACAAATTCTGTACTTTTACTAGTGTAAGCAATTAATTTATATAAAGCAATCTCTTAAAAGAAATTGATAAGATTTGCTTCTTACACACTTACTTATAAAACAATAGAAATTTACCTTCATCAGAAAGCATACAATTACTACAATCTAATTCTTTGATATGTACATCCTTGATAAGAGCTTGGCCAAAAGCTTTACAAGTTTCATCTGTTAACTGAGCTCCTAGCAATGTCAGAGAAGTTGTATGCCCAGCACTAAAAGAAAAATGAGAAAATTAGCTATTCATTACTTCTAAGATTAGAATTGTATTAAATTTCAATATACTAAGAACATTTTCAGTTATAAAATTTTAAAAATCTAAAAAAAAGTTTAATATAAAACTATTCAGGTTTTCTTTTATCTCAATATTTTGTTAAAAGTTCTGAAAGAATATATGAAGTATAATACGTAAACAAGTCTCTGCACTTGAGTTATATCCTTATAAAAAGAACTTGGCATTGATATCAAAGTAGTATGTGTATAAGTATTAGTATAAGTATTTCAATCAATTAGTAAATGTCAGCTTTTTAAATATTGGTTATAACAATATATCACTATTTAAAAAGTTCTGTAATTTATAATCATTTCTATAGCAACTGCTTCTTATTCTCCTATAACCTATTACAATATTCTGTTAGTGAATTGCCAGATTTAATCTGTCAAATCTGAGCTATAACTCGCAGTACTTATGTGTTACAGCAGATCCCATAAGCAACAGCCAAATATTCACCAAATCTTGCCAAAATGTCATAATAGCTGCAATCTGGTTGGTGTAATCAGAAGTTCAGCAAGTAAGTTGAGGCTGCTAATACTTGAGTACCTAACTCATTTATGGAATAACACCAACATTTGAGCTTGGCAGTGATTGGGGTCCCGCAGATAGAATGGTACTCAATACTGTATTATATATGGACTAAATAGTTTTGCTTAACCAGTATGCTTTCTTTGAGAAGAAGGATAATAAAAACTGAGCAATATGAAGAACTGTAGAACAACTTGTAATTGGAATGGTTTGTAAAATTTATTTATTTGAAGCTTCATGACTATGACTATAACAATAACTTTTGTCCAATGCTTATTAGCAATTTATGATTTATTAGACTGTTTTTTTTTTTAAATACTTCATTAGTGATGAGCATATATTTAGTCCTTCATTGCTTTTTTTTTTTAGCAATGAATTGATTATTGCATATTGCCAATGGGTTTTTAGTATAGTGCACAAATTTATAAAACACCTTTAATTTTTAAACTGATTACTGTACACGTAAAGTGCACAAATTTATAAAACACCTTTAATTTTTAAAATAATTTTATATACATATGTATGATTTTTTCCACAGTTTTTGTTCACACTTTTATTTCTGAAATCTTTCAAAAAATTATTGACATGCATTTTAAATCACACTCAATAATAAAACATAGTTTAGAAGAATGAAAGTATTTCCTTTATGTAGATAAATTGTTAATATTGTGGTCATTTTTAATGCCGAATTTATTATTGATACTCACATGCTGATATTTATTTACTGTGTCATTAAACACAAACTGATGTTTATTTGTAGATAATTATGAACATTAATTTCTAACAGTAGATAGGTTACATTTCTCTCGAAAGACAATCCGCATTTTACAACATAAATTTCGTTATGTCAGTAGTTAAAAGTACTAGAGAGAAATAAAATGTCGAACTATTTTAGGGAACAAATAACATTTCAATAAATCATGCAAATAAAATAAGAAGCAAAAGATGAAATATAAATAAAGACGGAAAAACAGAACCAACTCTTCGATTCTAGACAATATTTTTTCACAAGGTTCAAGTTTTAAATTTTCGCAAGCTTCAAGATACAAGAATCTAAACGATTCCATCTTCCAATTACACTTCGTAACCAACGGATTTGTTGCTATGGCAACATAGCACTGCCAATACGATCTTCTAATTTTAAAATCAAATTTTGAAACTTATCATTTAAAAAAAATAATTGGAATAAATTACTTGAAATGTTCACTAATAAAAAGCAAAAAATATGTGTACATAAATAAATTTACTGTCTCAAAAAATATTCCAAACCCTCAAAGTCGTCGATGAAAATTAGAAAAATAATTATTTAGAAAATTTCTGCTTAAAAATTTTTTGCCTGATAATATTCTTTAGAGAATATCTTTTCTTCGAATTTTGGGCTATTAAATTTATTTACAAACCATTTACTGAATTTCTGAAATATTTTTTGAGGATAAAATCTTGTATTACTGGCAATACTATTTCAAGAGTAAGTTCGAAGTGAATTTGTTTGTTTGTCCCCGAAGAAAGCCAGTCAAAACACATAATTTGTTTGCAAATAACACAATGTCTTGTTCGGATACCACATCTACGAATAAAACATGGGAACTGAGCTTATACGAACTGCATCGAACACCGCAGGAAGTAATTACAGACTCTACAGAAATCGCTGTATCTCCCAGAAGTTTGCATAGCGAGTTGATGTGCCCTATTTGTTTAGACATGTTAAAAAACACAATGACTACAAAAGAATGTTTGCATCGGTTTTGTCAGGATTGTATAATCACAGCTCTTCGGAGCGGGAACAAAGAATGCCCAACTTGCCGTAAAAAACTGATATCTAAAAGATCACTGCGTCCAGATCCTAATTTTGATATGTTGATATCGAAAATCTATCCAAGTCGTGATGAATATGAAGCACTTCAAGAACGAGTGTTAGCATCTTTTAACAAAAAGCACAATCATGCATTAGCCCACAGTATTGAAGAAGGAATGAGGATTCAGGCTCTGAATAGAGCTCAGCGTGTTAGAAAAAATGCAACAGAAGAGCCAAATGATAACAATAACAACAGCAATGCTAGTGCTACTAACACTAGTAATAATGTAAGTAACAATACTGCTTCTATGAATGAAAACAGTAATAGCATGACAGCTCCTCCTGCTAATACCAGTACTCCCATACCTACTCCTCGTCAGACACCGACTCCTGGCAGTTCCAGTGATGCAAATTCATCTCAGCCTCGCAAAAGACTCAAAACTCACTCTGAGAATGAGTCGCTTGGTTCTGGAGTTGACCATGATGTTGAAAATGATATGGCTGAAGAAAGCACAGAAGGAACAAATCATGATGGAGAAGCAGATGGCTCTTCAGAAACATCAATAAATGAAATAGAACTTGTATTCAAACCATACCCATATGATCGAGATGATGCTGAGCCATCTTATGCACAAGTGCGATACATCAAGACAACAGCTAATGCCACAGGTATGTTGACATTATATGTTTGAACATAAAAGTTGTATAAAATATATATATATAGGAGCGTAGGTGCTGTAAAATCTAGATTCAACATGATTAACACATACTAAGTCCTGTTGGCCACTTTAATTGTTGGATTATCCAAATTAGTCTTTTTGGATTTAATTTAATGTGCAATTTTTATATATTTTATATTGCAATGTGATTATATGTTCATATTTAAGTATATTCATATATTAGCCTTATTTTATTCAGATGATGGTTAAAATCAAGGTTTTTGCAATATTTATAATTTTTTTGTTTTAGAATTATTGTTTTGACTTTATATCTACAAAAAATAATTTTTACTGTAAATAAATATACTGGGATGTTTGCTTTTTCGTTGAAAATAGGAGTCCAAGTTGGCATCACAAAATGTTGAATTTATATTCTATGGTACAGTATAGTTGTTATCCAGTCACCATTTAAATACTTTTTAAAAAATGCATGATGGTTTGCATATTGGAATCAGCCCCATTACTATTTTCAAAACTGGAATGCAAAACATATGGATAATCCAGTATAGAAAGAAGATAGGGCCCAACCAAAGAGTACGGTACGGTGCCAAACTTTAATTTTTTTTTTTTTTTTTTTGGCAATAAATTACTAAATAGGGTAACCCAATGGCAGACGGTAGCATGGCGGGCGTTTGGCGAATTTTCCATGATTTGGTGCCATCCTGGCGAAGAATGTACCGTACACTTTGGTTTTACCGAAGATAGAGTTTGGTGGTGGCTGGCTGATATCAATTAGGATCAGAAAATGTCCATTTGGTGGAATGCAATATTGAACATAATTTGTTTATTTAGCATTTTAAAGGGGTTTTCCATACTAGCCGAACTCAAGCAATTGATATGAAATAGTCATAATAAGTTAGGAAACTTGAATAGAGGTGTAATTTTACATTGAACAGCACAGTAGGAAAAACATATATCTTTTTTGTTATAATTATTTATATATATTTTGATGATCTTAAAATATATAAGTATATATATATTTTACTAATTGCAAATAGTTTAATAGTTTCTGCTTGAATTTTATTAGATTAACCTTGTTTGATTTCTCTTTTAAAAATTTATAATTAGCCACAATCAATCTTACTAATTTCGAGTATTTTTCTCGCTTCCACCACAGTGTAAACTTTGTACAAAACCTTTTTGTGTATAAAATCGTGTTACCTTGTTTGCTTAGCTTATTTTTAGTTTTGTTCTCCAGACAGAGGATGTAATCATGCATCTTTGATAGTTAGAGAAAATATATATTTTTATTGATAGAAATTACTTGATATTTTTACTTCATATTTTCTTTCATATATGTAGTATAAATGGTGAAAATATATATATGTGTAAGTAAAAATGAAGAAAAAGAATTATATAAATTTTTAATGGTGTATGTAAATTAATAATTTTAATATTATTATATAATATCAAAAGTAATAGTAGCTAATTATATATATAGCTCTATGTTCTTTTATTAATGTAGAATTTTATTTACAAGTTTGGAAAGCCTTATGCTCTTTTGAGTTATGATGACATGAATTGCCATTTTTTAAAAATATTTTTCATTTTGTAAGATAATGAAAGATTTAGAATATTCTAGCAATTTTGAACATTCTGTTATGTTGAATGCTTATATTTGGTAATATAAGTTTCATAATTTATGATGTTGTTTTTTTTTCTATTGCATAAAAACTTACCTGGTGCTTCAAGATTTATCATTTCTGAAAAAAAGTTTTATCTTTAGGAATGAGCATGTTATAATTAAATAATGGCAATCAAGTTTGTTTCATTTTTCTTGTTTTTTAAAATACATAAGAACTATTGATACATTTTTTTTTTGTTACAATATATAATTATTCCTCACTTTATATATTTTGCTGTTCTGTTTTAATTCACTTCCTTAAATAAAAAATATTTATTTAATGTTGCCTTTTATATTTATTTATTAAAATACAATTTTTAATTAAATTTAATCTTATTTATTGGTTAGTTGATTTTTTTAAAAATTTAATAATAGCTTACAAATAGTTGCTTTATCTCAAATTGTATAAGTAATAAGTCTTGTTCAAAAAGAGTTTTCGTGTGAGCTGAAAAGATTTCAACTTTTATCATAATTAATTTTCATAAATATGATAAAGAATTTTCGTTATAGTTGCATGCTCATCCATTAGGGTTACAGAGCCACAGCATCCCCTGAAATTGTTTTAAAAACTTGTATTTTCATTCTTAATCTTATTTTCTTTTCCATACTGAGAGTTCTATGATCAACAAAATTGGAAAAAAATAATTAAAACAATGAAAAAAGACAGAAAATGAATCAGCAGTTAGGAGAGACATAGGATGGGGTTTCACATCAAATAGAACTGAAATAGAATTTGCTTACTGTACGTACCTGCATTAGCAAATGAAAAGGAACTCCCTCTGAACATAAAGAATCTGGGCTTGAATTCTTTCAGCTCTGGTTTGGTACTCGGCTGGAACTCCCTTTGAACATAAAGAATCTGGGTTCCAATTTTTTCAGCTCTGGTTTGGTGCTCGGCCTTTCATGTTGCTTTGTTGGAAACCCATCCATTTTAATACAGTCACAATTTTCTGTTAATAAAAGTAGAAGGAACTTGTATTATTTGCTGGTTGTTTAAAATGTAACAAACTTCATGTCTGGTTTTGAAATTAAAAATTTTGAACCACATGGAGTCTAAGTTGCTTTTTTAAAATTGTATTCTCTTGAGTAATATTTTTTCTGAGCTGTCGAGCTGCCACATAATAGTTTTTATTTTCGTTTCATCTGTGAAGTCTAATATCCAAGCGAACAATAACGATATACATCCAATTGCCCTTCACATATAGGGTCAGGGGGGTAAAGTGGTCATTAAATCCACATTTTTTGGTTGTTATTTTACATTACATTATTGAAGAACACATTGCATTACAATTTGGCTAAAAAATAATTGATTTTAACAATTTGATGACACCTTCTATTTGTCATATTTTTATGACCACTTTACCCCATGGGCCCAGTGGCAGAATACTTTTCAACAGTCTGCAACGGAGGTTGGGTCTCTCTTTCTTCCATAATACTCCAAATTTATAATAAAATTGGCTTCACAAGCATATCTTTGTTGTGTTTCAATATTTTATAATGAATGAATTTTTATTGAGCTGACAGTTATATTTCACAAAAAACTTGATGAAATATGTAATTATTGGTCCTACACCATGTTGTTTAGTGTAAGAGGATTGATTCCTTAAGAGTTTTAAATTTTTTTCACTTTTAAATTTATCTTGCTTTTAAACAAATGTTCAATATTTGCAGCTAAAGGTTTATCTTTGTGAATGGTCTCATGTTGACTCAGCATCCATAAGGCATGGCCTAGATGTACATCGGGTTATTGCTAAAACACAACGCATAAAGTTAATGATTAGTATTTACTTATTGGTTAAATCTGGCTCTTGGTTAAAAATAAAAATTAAGATAATAAAAATTTCTTTACGATAAATTGCAGCCGTACAGATCGATCAAAAATTCGGAGGTTTATTTTCATGCTGCGTAAATAATGCTGCTTTAAGATTTTTGCATCATCGCAATCAAAACAACGAATTTTATCTACATATACAGCCATCTCAAAGTAAAAATCACATGTTATTTCCAGAAACCAAAAGTGCCAGAAACATATCGGAATGAAACGCGTAGAAAACATCGGCCGTGACCAATACCGACATGAGGCACTTAGCGTACTTCAATGTCAAATCGCAGTCACTAGGTCTGCTAGGGAAGCCCATTCAGCATAGGGAAGAAGGGGGGGGGGGCAATTATTTTTGCAATGTGCGTTATATAATAATTGTAGAATTCTTTTGAAAGTGTGATTAATAACTTTGATATTTTTCATCATGGGATTTATTTTATGAGCACATAATAAACTTTATTACAAAATAATCTGCAGACAGTGTCCAAAATCTGCGACGTACGACGCAGTGTCGCGGTGATTCTGCCACTGGGCCCATGGGGTGGGGTAAAGTGAGTAGTACATGAGGTAAAGTGGTTACAATTGAAAAAATAAGCATAAAAACGTATTATAAGTAAGCAAAGTTTTTTTAAAAAATATTTAACAAAACTCAATATAATTTCAACTTTAAAAGAAAATTGGTTTATTTGATCAAATTATACATTTTTAATACCTATGATCAAAACTTGGCTCATCAAGAATTTCAAGGATATCCGACTCTTCAATTCTAATGTTATAGTTTTCAGGAAAGGTGTAATAGCCTGAAGTTTTAGATATTTTATTGACAAAATCTCCTATTTTATCAAAAACCTGTCCAATAAGCTCTTTGATTGATCCCCTCTTCATATTTTGCCAACATCTCACAGAAATACTGTGATAATTAATTATCTGCAATTGTGGATTCACTTGACTGAATAAGACATTTTCTGCTTTTATCAAGTTTTTCTTTGTATGTTTTTAACTGTTTTCTCGTGTCACTTTCTTTTTGTAGTTATTTTATTACTAATTTCTTCAGTCAAACCTTCATTATTGTTTTTGAACTTTTCTTTTTTTCTCTTGAATTCTATATGGCCACTTTATGTATAGATGAAACAGGTAGTTATAGAGTTGTAAGTGCAGCTCATGTCAAATCTTTTAGAGTGCAATTACACATGGCCTTTTTTACTGTTCCGTAAGTGAATCTGTGCCCATTATAAATAAAAAAACAGGTTTTTGCAAATCTAAAGAAAATTGGATAAAGTCTTTACCTTTAATCTATTTTAGCTATTGCTTATATAAATGTGCTCCTTTATGAAAAATAAAAGGTAGCATGAAATCATTTGCTGATGCACTAAAAAGCACATCATTTGTACAGTTGGCTGATTTCTTATGTGTGATGATTTTGGTACAAAACTTGGGGTAACCCAGTTTCATATCTTTAATTATAATCTGTAATTAATAGTTAACTAACACCTGTCTAATAAATTAAGCTTAAGAAATTTAAAACAGTGGTGCATGTTAAGCCTATTTCATGACCACTTTACCCCATCTTACTTAAGTTACTATAAAATAATATCTGTAATTAATTCAGCTTATCTGTTAATGAGCAAGTATTCTTAAGATCTATATGAAGCTTTCTGGAGAGTCAATCTAATGAAACCTTAATTAAACAAAATGTAGGAGAGAAGTTAAATTAGGTATTCCAACTGCAAACTGCTGTACATAAACAAAAAAAAAAAAAAAGAATAGTTTGAATGAGAAAAGACTTAGTGTTCAGAACTGAATATAGGCAGCTTTTTTAGTTAACCTCAAAAAAAAAAAATCAAATGAACTATCCAATTTTGCTTCAATAACAGAAAAAAAATCTGCAAAAATCACTTCAGATTTTAGCACAGTTGCTACTTACTGATGAAAATTTTAACTTTTTTTTTTTCTTCAATTTTTATAGAATGCATCACTTGTACTATAGGCTAGTGAATTTTGTTTCATTTGGAACCTTAGAACCAGCTCTAGGGCCTTCTCAATAGGCAAACTTTAATTATAATAACCCTGCATATATGTGGTTTGGGATTTTAAAATACAAAAAAGTCACTAATAACAAATTTTTAAAAAAATATCTTTAGACGGAATAGTTTCCTGACTAAAAATAAAAAAAAAAATGTACTGGTAAGTTTGTTTAAGATGTGAAAGTTGATTGTGTTGCTGCTGCTAAATAATTGCATGGCCAATATTGCATATTTTGTGCATTCTTTAATAATTAGAAAAATAACCCGTCATGGTATGATGGGTGCAAATTGTCTCTTCATTCAAGAGATTTCCGGACAAATTTGACGTGTTTAAATAGATATATATGCCAGGGTTGTTGATTTTTTTAAAATTTTTTTTTTCAAAAAAATCGATTTATTTGATTTAAATCAAGATTTTTTTTATTTTAATGATTTTTTTAAAACTATATATATATTTAACATTTGTATATTAGACCATGAGCCCTACCATCATAGAATTAGATATATAAGAGCATATCAGTCACACATTAAGCTGTACTTTCTTTTTAAAAAATCAAATAAAAACATTTAATTCAAACATGTAACAACTATTTAAAAAATATTTATGTACTAAATATAAAGAATAATATACTTTTAAAATAATTTTACTAAGGAAAAAAGGAACAATGTAATAAAAATTACATTTCTTGAGTATGTAGCGGTTACAATTCACTGCCTTCTCCTTTTTATGGTAGGTGGCACTACTAGAGCCATCCGGGGTTTTCCTATGATGCCTCTCTCTCTCTCTTCTTCTTCTGTGTACCTGTCTTGTGTTGTTGTTCTCTGTCTTGCGTCTTGTACCTTTTAATGTACTGTGTCATGGAACTTAGCCATCTAATAAAAATGGTTCCTGAAGTTGAATTCATTCTTCAACAGCGGCATTCCATATAAACATGAGTCTCTTTCCTCTACAACTATAGATATATTATTGTATGTTAGAATATTGGAGGATTTTACACTCAGCTGTTCATTTGTTTCATTACAAACACAAGTTTTGAAGCTTTCTCTACTCTTAATCTGTTTCGCCCAAAACAAAACATTAAATAAAAAAATTTCTAGATTAAATTTTTAAATTCAGGCTTTGAGGTGCATTGAGTCACCATCAAGACTACCTGTTTCATTTTGTGAACATGATCCTTTCACAACATCTATTTTTATTTTATAAAAAGGAGCATCTCATCCTTTGCATTTTATTGTGTTGCTCATTAGAGATTTATTTAAAATCTAATTTGCTTGTGTTCTCAAAAATAAAGATATGAAAAGTACTCTTATTACCTCAATTCAATGAAATATTTTTTTATGTTCTATATATTCTTTCTTTAAATATGATTTAAAAATATTTTAAAATCACTATTTAAAGATACTTAAATAATTTTATTTCATTAGAGCAGATTAACTTCATATTTAAAATAAAGTGATTTAAATCGGTGATTTTTTTAAAAAAATCAGTTGATTTAAATCGTGATTTTAATCAACTTACTTTTCCTAATTGAAATTCAAACCAGCATGAATGTTATTTTTAAAATTAGTTTTTGTTAGTTAAAATTTTTATTTTTCTGTCCAGACTACAATTAATACAAGCTAAAAAAAAATTACTTCATTAAGAAAATGAAAAAAAATATCCCAATTTATTTTTCAGACACCTTTTGTAAATTTCTTTTTAAACATCTGTGTATTCTTTAAATTTATTCTTTTCCCATCATATGAACAATTTCTGATTTTTTTATTTATTTTATTTTATTATTATTTTTTTTCAGTGGATCACTTGTCAAAATATCTGGCCATGAGGTTTGCTCTTGATAAACAAGATGAGCTTGGTACCGAAGCTCCCTCGGAAGTAACACCATTCATGATTTACATAGCTGTAACACCTGGACAGTTTTCTCTGCTGGATGGAAATACTACTCTTGATCAAGTAAATGAAAAGTTCTGGAAAGTCAACAAACCACTTGAAATGTTTTATGCTTTAAAAAAGACTTGAATGTCAGTTTTTTTGGAGAAAAAAGTGATGATAAAACTTTTAACAGTGTCCATTATGAAGGTATATTACATTTTCGTAATATTTGTTCAGTTTCTTTACACTTATTAGAGGTTAATTCATTTTATATTGAGTAATTGATGCCAAAAATAAGATAATGTGAACTTAATTGGGAAAACATGGTCATCTCAGTTATTTCATCAAAACAATTACTTTATAAAATATGAAAGATCTCATGTTCATCATGTTTTATTTCCTTTCATAATTATTATCATTTTGACAAAGGTATTGGTATCACTGTATTGTTATATAATATGAACCAACATTTGAAGTTGTTCCATCTAAATTAGAAATGAATTATATTGATTATGTTATGGCATATTAAAAAGAATGGAACTGAATTTTTTTTTTTATTTCTGTAAATCAGATTACAAAAACAATGTGTATTATTCATGACTGTGGAAAGCTATGAATTTATTTTCATTCTGTAAAACATAAGATGATAATCATTAAAAAAAGGCATTATTGAAATTGTTTGTTTCATTCACTTCCCATACATCACTGGAAAAGGCATTTTCTTTGGTTTTACTAATATTTGATTTTAGATGTTTTTATTTATCAAGGTTTGGTGCAATATAGCCTAATATGGCTGTTGTGCCATGAAATCCGCATAAAACAAACATTGCTACCAAAATACAGTTTTGCAGATGAGACTTTACACCAGACATAACAATTACCTGCATTAAGTGTAACACACGATGGTAAAAAAAAAATCAAATATTATTCAGAAGTATGGTATTAAATAGCTTAAAGAACCACTTTTAAGTCAGTTTTACTAGTCACTCTAATTAAAATTTGTTCCATCAAAATTCACATAAATTTTTCATTATGGAGTATGAAGTTGTCTCGGGAGGTTTAGCTGCTGTAGTATTGGCATTGAGTGTCACTATCACTGAGTTCAAGTGACGTGTCACTATGTTCAGAATCCAAATTATGACTTTGATAAACATTTGTTGGTAGGATGTTGCCAATATGAGAGATTCTACAAATTTTGATTTCCAGGATCATCCACCCCAAAAATCTAGGTTAATAGGCCGAGAGTTGTATCAAGTATTTATAATAGTAATTAGCCATGCATCTAAGTTTTTTTTTTTTCTTTGTATGGCTGAAAGGATAAAAGTTACCAATCTCAAACTAAAAACTACATACAAATTATGGTGCAGCTCGAAAAAAAATCGTACAAGGCAATGGGTATTAATTTTTAAGGACTTGTGTTGGCTACCAAAAGTATGCATAAAAATTAAGTTTTCAAATTTATCCATTTTTATATTAAAACTAGCTGTTATGCCTGATGTTGCTCGGGATTAAAACACTTTTATGTTTAATATTTATTTTTATTTATTTTTTTATTTGTTCCCGTTATAAATTATGAATCGTCTGCTTTTAAACTTTTCTTTAGTATTCTTCCAGAATTTTGTTTATTTGTTCTAGGCAACAGCTCTTCATACATATTCGTGTTCTTTAACAATAAAAAATACATTGCCAGAAATTGTGAATTTTATAATGTTTTGGGTCAATTAATTAAATAATTAAATTTTCATTAAAACATGAAAGTATATCAGTAGTAGGGATTGCAATCCAGCACCAATTTCAATCCGGCCGAATTGGACACATCAAAACTATTTTGCCTTTTCATTCCTAAATCAACTGTATAAAAGATGATAAAGTGAGTGTATTACAAAGTTTATAAAAAAAGGTTTAATTTCTTATGAAATCAAATTTTTTTACACTGTTATAATTAATCAACATTTTTGTATGAATCAACAATAAAAATTTAGTACAGTGTAACTAGTTAAATTGTAATTGTTATATTAGTTTAGTAATAATTAGATAATGACGGACGGTTAAGTTCAGTCTCACTTACTAGATTTCACAAATGACATCAATGATAACTTGTAATGTAACTTATATTATGTAAGTAACTTGTATTAAATCTAACTAAATCAAGCTTATCAACTGAGATCACAATAATTAGGTATTTTAGACACGCCAAGCAGTCTCATTCTTATAATTATGACAGTCATCATGAATCTGTTTAATCAATGGCACAATTATACAATAACGAGTTTAAAACTTTGTATTTTTTAATATACTTACTTTAAATTATTATTTTAAGTAAAACAATTAAAAAAACTCACTTTGGTTTTGAAAAAATGATCGTAGGAAACAAATAGTGTTAATTGTGTCATCTGTCAATCGACTTCTTACAGAGCTATAAATATAACCAGCGGCCTAGAAAGCCCTTTCTGCTTTTACACTTGTCGGTTTTATTGACAACAAATACTCATGAATAGAAGACAAGTATTTTCCTCTAACTCCTTCACTTTCACATGCAGTCATTTCCTTTCTTAAAGTTTTCTCATGATCTTTTGGTATTTATGCTCTAGGTTTTCATATCTTGTTGGATTTGCATTTGTAATTCTTTCTGTAATGTCAAATCACTTTTCAGTGACGATGAATCTCAGTTATTTTCTACTATATTATCTACGTTTTCTTTAAAGCTATCATCTTGAACAACTCTTTCTAAGATATTTTTCATTTCTAGTCTTACAACTTTTTTTTTTTTGGCATAGTAAATGTATCATCAGTTCGTCTTGTATCATCATCATCTTTTTTTTATTCTGTAAGTATATTAATATTCCTGTTTTCATTTTGAATTGGTTTCAAAAGTGACATGTTTGTTTTAGAACTTTTAGACTAGTACCTGCAATGTAACACAAATAGGTACATACTTACAATTCAATTTAAAACGTTATTTCGGTCACTATGTAAGAAGAAAGTTGTATTATAAAGAAAAATCAGAAATATGGATCGTTACTCAATTCATTTCTAAGTCTAATTATCTACTTAAATCATTCTCGTTCTCGTAAATGCAACATAAACAGAATTCATCAATCAATTGAACAATAAGAATGTCTATATGTGAAGCAGGTGAGTCAGCGTCGAACGACTCATACACACCACGCATTTAAGTACCTACTCTTGCACCAATGCGCGTATTTTTTCAAGAAATCGGCTTCATGTTTTTTTGTTTTTTTTTTAATTTAGCGGATCCGGCAAACTGGTGCCAGATACGGTAGACATCTAATGATGCCAGATACGGTAGACGTCTAATGATGCCGGATCCGGTTTTCCAGATTGCAATCCCTAATCAGTAGCATATTGTTAGTGTTTTCTCCTATCAAGACAATGGATTTCTCCTTGAGATAGGAGTCAAAGAGAAAATGCTTTGCAGTTGCTCATCATACAGTGATTTTATCAAGTTCAGAAAGAGAAGTTTTTGTTGTCACAAGTTTAATGAAGATGTGTTGCCACAAAATTACAAACTGTCATTATGAAAAGTCACAGCTACAGCTATTTATAGACAGTTACAAGTGATCCAGTCACCAGTGAATAACATATATGTTTCTACTCATTTGCTGGGCTAGAAGAGCTTTTATAAAGTTAAACAAATCTTATTTTATTTTAGAGTTTTTTGATACAGAATATCAATTATTCTTTAAAACTGGATTCTGTTCAAATGTATGAATTGTTTTTAAATATATTAGGATCATATGTACTATTATCTGGGTATGGGGATACTCTAACCCAAACTAATTAATGATGCTATAAACTCAAACTAATTCTTGCTTCATTACAAGGTTGGTATAAAAGCTGATACAGTGCAAAGCTGTTGATCTCCCAAGTAAACTGTTAAGAATTGCATTATCTTAGCAAAATTGTAAAAATTCATTATCTTGTTACTGTAGTCAATTCTATTGACCCAATTTGTCAAAATCCATATAATGATTCTATATTGTATTTTGGTAATTAAATATTGATGCTCCTTTTCTTTTCTTATACAAATACTGATTTTTGCAGGACAGATCTCAAATTGTTGCCGAGAAGCCGAACTTAGGTTCATTTCTTAGTGTGAATGATTTATTGTCAAAGATAATAAAGCTTCAAGAAATTTATTACTGAATAGTTTGCAGTATCCAAAACTAAAAGTCAGTGTAGTAAAATTAACCAGTCTGGATCTCATATGCAGGAATAAAAAAAAAATCAAAATAGGGGAATCCAAAGTATATTGGCTTTATAGGCATTTTTTCTGCACCTTTATGCGTACAAAATTTTTGCTTCTCTCATCAAGATATTCTAACCTTAGTTTCCAAGACATAATTTTAATTAAAATAATTTTTAATAGTTACCAATAGTTTTACTTGAATAAGAAAGTGTTTTTGGTGCAATTTTAAAGTGGATGAGTCTTGAAATATTTTTATTATATCAAGGTCCATTTTTAGTAAGTGTGGCTGATTCTCATTAATTTCGTCATAATTTATCACATCTTTTAAAAAGTTAGCAATAGTATTAGTAGGGATCAATCATGGCCAGCAGGGACATTATATAAATATTATCATTGATTGGTTTTCTTGTAAAAATATGTTGAAATGTGCTGGAAATAAAGATAAAAAAATACATTGAATACTGATAATTTAAAGAATTTGAGGTAATAGTTCTAAGATAAGTAGGAACAACTGTAATGTTTTATTAAAGGATTAGAACAGGAATTGCATCCGATCATCCTCATATTTCACTAAGAAATTTGATTATAGTAACTCTTTTCCTTTGAAAAGAATATTTTTTTAAAATATTCTGTAAATTGGCTTTACTAGCATATAGTACACAATTAGGATATTACTCTATAATTTAGATAATCTATAATTTGATTTGAAGATAATGATCTACAACCTATATGCATGTTGTTGAAATGTTGTAAGTTATTCCAAATGACCAGATTGCTAGTGGTTTTCTTCATTAACTATAAAAATAATATAAAGAATGGTAATAACAATCAAGGAGGCAATTCAGTGTTTTTTTTTAAATATTTATTTTTAATTCATTGCTATGCATGCACAGTCCTATTTTAATTTACACCAAGAAACAGTAATGTACTCTTTGATTTACACATTAAAGAAAAAGGTCTCTGCTCTTGAATGATGGTTTTCATAATCTCTTGCTTAACCTCATAATAGTTTTGTCCAAGCTCTACTTGTGCATCAGATTATGTCATTTATACACTTATAAGCTAAAATTGAGTCATTCATAGATGTTATAACTTGATACAAAAATGGCTGGTAATCCATTAACATCTCAAGTGTTGTATGGACTTGCAGTTTAATCAATATGGCAACGCATCTTGAAAACAGAAGGGTATCATCTAATTAGACAAGACAAAAAACTATAATGTTAATGAGTTAATCATGGAAGGTAAAGTAAAATATTTCAGAATATTGATTTTTCGTTAACTCTTTATGGTATAGTCCAGTGGTGTGCAAACTGTGGGTTGCAACCCCTCTGGGGGGTTGCGAGAAAATTTTGGAAGGGTCGCCAAATTCAAAGAAATTCATTTAGCAATAAAAAGTATATGGCGTTTATTCAAAAATTATCAGGTACCAGAATAACAGTTAAAATGAGATATTATTTATAAAAATTGAATAATTTTTTTACAAAAACTATTGTCTGTTTTCTTCGGCAACCTGCAAACATAGTCATAAAAGGTAATTCTCAAAATGAAATACCCTCTACGTACTTTCTTGTGTGATTCATTTGCTACTTGGACCAGTCTGACGTTTGGTAGTAGCCATCTTTGCTACAGCTTGTTCAATGTAGGTGTACCCCACACCTTACTATTTAGTCTTTAAACTGTGATCATTGCAAGAATGTGTGCATTCCTTTAAGTCTGTGCCTCAGTAGTTTGGTTTGCTGCTTCTTATGTTCATTCAAGTACATTCTGTAATTCTGTTTATATTCTGTTTTTGTTAATTTTAAGTAAAAACTGCTATCGGGTATGCGCTTAACACATTTTTTAGTTTAGTTTATTTCACATTTCAGTAGTGTGCTCGGAGGGCAATAATGAAAAAAACAATATAGATATTAAAATATTTATAAAGAAAAACTTTTTTTCTAATATATTTTGCATTTATTTAGCTTTTTCATACCATTTTTCCTTTTTTCGAAAATTAATTATCCTCAACTGATATTTTGTTGTAAACACTATCAGGGTAGTTACTATTTAAAACATGTAAAGGAAGAGTTAGTTCTGTTTTTGTATTACAGATGGTGGCCCTAAACTAATCCTACTTTTGCAGTTTAAGTGCGAATACAAATTAAAAATCATATTAAGCTGAATTTTGGAAAATAAAAAAAAACTTGTAATTTTAAAATATAAAATTTTCCATCTTTGGAATAAGTAATGTTAAACATAATTTTATTTTTTGAAGAAATTTATTAACCGTGGAAAGAAGCAAGAGAAAGAATATTGATTGATTAAAGGTGTTTAATGGGATTTTCAGCTACAAAGGCTTTTATTCCCTATTCATTCCAAAGTTGTTTTCAATCCACTTCAAAAAAGAAAGGACAAATGCCATCAAAAGATATTCCTTCTCTATTTGGAGCACACGAAAAAAGAGAGAAAGAATAATTTATTTATTTGCTAAAGAAGGATAGATATATACATTTTAGGCAGAGATTAACCAATGAGAGTAAAGCACAATGGAAAAATGGATGTGTGATTACCGATTGAATTCTAAATCATAATATTAAATCACTATAGTTAACTTTCTACTTGTTTTGCACTTTTTTAAGCAAGCTCTGATATCTGTATGTTTGATTCACTGTAACCTCTGTCTACAATATAGATTTATGCTCGACTGGCAACACCCATTGAGATATTTACTCATTAAATTCCAAGTGTAAATTTTTACTTGAACGTTGTATTTTTTTATTTTAAGTAATCATCATGTACTGTTGGTATAATAACATGTTTCTTTTTTTATGTGAGTTTTCTTTTCTTTAATTTTTGTCTGATTAAGTTACAAATAAGCATGATTTATACAGAGTAATCCTGGACTATATTTTATTCCAACGCGACCAACTGCAAAGATATTGTATATTTATAATTTTCTTTTAGCTTTAATACACTCATAATGGATAAATGGCTAAAAATTGTCACTAGTGTCCAGAAGATGAAAAGAATGACAGTACTAATGAGAATAATGGACCAACCTGTAATAAACTTAGAAAAATTGTAAATGAATCCAATGATATTGTTTCTACCTCAAAAAATATGAAACAAAATATGTTATTTAATAAAAAATTGAAAAAATATCAAGAAGAGTTTATTAAATATGGATTTACATATTGCATTGTTAATGGGGAAGAACACCAGTTGTGTGTTAACTGCAGGGATGAATTAGCAACTAAAAGAATGAAACCTGATAAATTAACAAGACAAAGGAAACCAAGCATAAAGAATTAGTAAAATATCTGAAAACGAGATTAAAGCTTGAAAAATCAAAATGTATTTTCGAAAAAATACACTACAATTCCTGAGAAGGCTTTACAGACATCATTACAAATTTCATATTTAATAGGGAAAAATTTTAAACCGTCACAATTGTAGAATTACTCATTCTTCCTTCAGCAATTAAAATGGCATCAATTATGCATGGAGAAAAATATGGTAACGATTTAAAAACGATACCATTATCAAGAGAACCGTTTTTCGCCGAATTTCCGCCATTTCAAGCAGTATAGAATGAGTTTTATTAAATCGATTAAAAAACTCTCCTGTATTTGCTTTACAACTTGACAAAACTACTGACATTACTAAGCTGTCTTAATAATTGTTTATGTAAGAAACGTTTTTGAAGAAAATATATCAGAAGAATTTTTATGTTGTAAAAAATTGGAAGGAAGGAAAACAGGAGAGAAAATATTTGAAATTATAACAAATAACCTTACCTGGACACTCTGTGTTGCGGTTTGCACTGATGGTGCTTCAGCATTAACAGGTAGTAATGAAAAACTATGAGGGTTAATAAAGAAAATTGACCCCCTATAGAGTTCAACCATTGCCTGATACATAGAGAAGCTCTTGTTACAAAAGACATTGATGAAAAATTGCATAAGATATAACAGGATTAATTAATTTGATTAAAGCAACAGCCTAAACAGTCATCTCTTTTCAATAGTACTCTGTAATAAGATGGGTTCTGTTTACGAGCAGCAAAATACTTTTCAAACGCATTTTCGATTTCAGAAATGAAGTTTAAAATTTTTCAAAGAAAAGAAAGATATTAGCAAGTTTATTCATTAATAAAGATTGGCTCCAGAAACTCAATTACAAGGTTGACATTTTTGAAAAACTTAACGATTTGAATTTAAGTCTACAGGGAGAGAGTACAAACATTTTAGCATCGAGCAATAAAATTGAAGCTTTTAAGAATAAGCTGAAACTCTGGCAAGGAGAATTGAAAAAAAGCAACAGAGACATGTTCCCGTGCTTTTCAGAATTTACTAAAATATAGATTTCTTGTTATTTATAAACATAATTTCCTGTCATATGATCAAATTGGGAGAAACCTTTTCGAAAAAGTTTGAAAAATTTCCAGATAATGAATAAAGTTGGATACGTGGTCCATTTTCTTTTGATATTTTTGAATCCAATATCCCTTTAAATGAAAAGCAACAGTAAATTGAAGTTCCAAGTGATGAAACACTGAGCATTCCATTTAAGTGTCTAACTATCTAAAAATTTTGGCTATCGATTGGAAACGAATATGCCGATTTGAAGAAGAAAACAATTAACATTTTGATTCAGTTTGTGTCAACCTACTTATGTGAAACCAGCTTTTCAAAATTAGTCGCCATTAAAACAAATATTGAATACGATTGGATCCAGAGGATGACTTTCGGCTTGCGATTTCTAATACACATCCGAACATAGAAGCAATCATGAACTCTTTGCAACCGCATACCTCACATTGAATTCTTATGATGTAAAGTTTTTCTATTGTATTTTTCATTAAAAAATATTTATACTCATATGCATAAATCAAACTATTACTTCATAAAACTATTTGTTTTTTTCAGACAAGTAATAAAGTCAAAACATAAGCGCAAATATTAAAAAGAAATTCACTTTAACTATGTTGACGCTTAAAAAAAACATCTACTATCTATCCAGGGATCGTGAGAAAATTTAACGCAAAATGGGGGGGCGGAAGTTAAAATAGTTTGTGCACCTCTGGTATAGTCAATAGAATCTGGATCTAGCTGTCATTCATACAGGTTCATAAGAAGGATACTCCATGCCATTCCATAGCTCTCTTATAAAACATTTTTAAAGCAAAAGTATACTCATGATGTATGTTACAGAATTCTCTTTGAGAATGAATTTCCTAGAAATTGAGAAGATTTCCCAATAAGAAATTCTTCTCAATTCTGAAATCAGTATTATTGAGACTTCTCTAAGTTGAAAAATAAACCTCTCCTTAAAATCAGGTTTGCTGGTTTCTAAGCATTTCTCTATATTCTTTCAACTTAATAAGCTGATATCATTTAACCAGGACCTGAAAGAATCTAACAATACTCGCTTCTTAACAAATGACAGAAATAACAGTTTTTCATTATTTCGTAGGAATATAATGGAATTATTACATTTTTATAGAAGTGACACCACTTAACTTGAGAAATTGCCCTGATATGAAATATAGCAATCGCCGCTTGTAGTGATCACAGATAAACGATCAATTGTTTGTACTGATCAAAATAGCTTAGAACGTACCTCCCATATTTAAACACATAGAAAATCCATCAGTTCTAGTGATCAGCAATTCTCTTGTAGTGATTGATTTCGATAAGAGGAAACCACAAATCACGAGGAACGATGAAGTGGGGCCAGAGGAGAAACTACCAGCAGCCCAAGAAACTTTTCAAGCCCTTTGTGCTTTAAGAAGATCAGTTCAATATAGTGCTGAATCTTTTAATGAGTATTATTCATTTGAACGATTTATGCAACATATACTTGGAAGACGAAAAAAACAGAGTTACTCAAAAACTTTTTTACAAAAAAACGAAAATGTGCATGAATTTTTTTTCAATTCTATACTTGTAATGATTTTCTATTTAAAACGAAAAAGTACATACTAAAAAATATAGCGTGGTCTGTTTCTTCTACTATCCTTGTATCCTACCTATTGATCTATATTACTTTTAAGGCATTTTAGATGTAGTGATCACCTTGGCTTTGACCCAAACTGATTACTATAAGCAGTGTCCACTGTACTAACAATGAGATAAGATTGACCTTTACTGACACAAATTAAAGCTTTTACATTCTTTAAATTATTTTGTATCGAGTACTTTGATAGATTAAATACAGTGAGTGGTTCACTGAATAAATATTGCTTTAAATCTATACAATCAGAAATCTTATGATGTTCACAACAAATTCTAAAGAGGATTGTAACAGATTCTCATGACTTAGGATATTTTATGAGAGAAAATTAGGAAAATTCTCTTGTCAACAACAGCTGGTGAATTCATGTATGGGAAATTGTATATCTTAAAAATCTTCATGATTTAGTTTAACCTCCAAGCTATCAATTATTTTGATATGATTGATCTTCTGGAAATGAGATTTTTAAATTGGATTGAGCATATTTTTTATATATAATAAAGTCTTTATATAATCTTAAGAACTTTTTATTCTCAGTATTTTAACAAAATATGCAGATAAATGCTTTGAACTGAACTCGAAAAAGTCATTCAGCCAGTTAAAGGAATAAAGCATCAAATATTTGCCGTGAAATAATATCAATTTCCTTTTATCGTGTGTATTGCTTTTGTAGTACTAATAAAATTCAAAACATTTCAGTGAATTCTGAAGATTAAAAACTTGTCTGTACCACTAAAACCTCAAAACTTTTAGCAGAAATACCATTATCTCATAAATTAGATCATAGAAACATAAATGTCTACTTTGAATAGGGTTGCCATATGTCCCATATATACGAGATTGTCATCATATTTTACTACTCAGTCCCGTATTACTGTTTGTCCCTTTTTCACCCTAAACTCTGCACGAGATAACCATTCCAAAGGTTCAATACGTTCGATTGGATGACCTTCAACAAATTCTTGAATGGAAAGAAATAGAACATATTGCATATTTACAAGTCAGAAACAAAGATATTGGCAACAATGAGATTATATTCAACTAGTTTGTATATCTAAAAGATAATTTAAGAGAAAAATAATACCAACCAAAACTGAAGTAACTATGAAATAGAGTTATGGAAGAGAAATTCCTGAAATTTTTTTGCATATTCAAAGTTATGTTGATCAGATTTCATGTCCAGTAAAGCTACCTGAATATGTATTTGCCATTCCAGCCCACAATGCAAATGTGGAGAGAATATTTTCCCTAATGTCAACACAATGATCAGATGAAAGAAACAGGTTGTCAGTGTAAGATTTTTTTATCAGAGTAAAATAAGCTATTGCCTACCCACTTTTATCATGTTTTATTTGTTTAGCACTTAAATATCCCGTATCAATGCTTGGCAATTATGGCAACCCTGACTTGTGAAGCTACAATTTATATCAAAATAATTTAAGATCAGAAACATTAATTAACAAATTCTTGCTTTATTATAACAAAATAACATTTCAATTTCAACATTAACAACAAAGTTGATTTGACCATCTTCAAGACTAATAACCAAGATAAACTGACATGAATCCATTTAATAATTGTAATAAAATAAACTATAATATATATGAAAAATTTTCTTGTATTTCAAATAGGAAAAGAAACAGTACTTGCATATAAAAAATCAACTCAGTATAATTATTTACCAAAATGACTAGAATTAGGTAAACTTCATTAAAAAAATACAAGAAACATTCCAGAACCATAAATATTTTTGAATAGATTTCCCAAATAATATAAATTATTTAAATTTCACTTTTTATAATGTTCTTATATGAACATGTAAATGTCGTTTTAACAATCGCTTTTGTGAAAAGCCTTTACAACATATTTCACAGAAATGAGTCTTTTCACCTGTGTGAGATGTTCCATGCCTCAAAAGATCATTTTTCCTAGAAAATCTTCTATCACACAACTTGCAGGAAAATGGTTTTACACCTCTATGTATCATTTCGTGCTTACGAAGGACACACCTCTGAGAAAACATTCTTCCACAGAAATAACAAGACCACCCATTAGATAAATGCATTACACAGTGATCCTTCAAATGATCTTTTCTGGTAAAATCTTTGCCACACACAAGACAAACAAATGGCCTCTCACCAGAATGCACAATATTATGCTTATTTAAATGGTCTCTTCGTCTAAACTCTTTTCCACATGCGCTGCAAACATGAACTTCTTTGAATTTTGAAGTCGTTTTATTTATCTCTTTGTGTAGATTAATTTCATCCAGTAGAAAGTTGTCATCATTAGTATACAGTAAATCCTTACAGTCTATCAATTCAAAATGATCATTAGTATTTGTAGGATGTAAATCAAAATTTTCCACATTATCAGTATGAATCAAAAGGTGTATTTTCAATGCACCTTTTTGCTCAAATTTTTCATCGCATATGAGGCACATATGAATTTCTTGTTCAGTACTACAACTGACAGACATAACACACTATAATTATATCAAAAATAAATCTTAATTGTTAAAAATAAGTATAATAGTGTCAATTATATTTTTCAATAAGTCGCTGTTGTTGTTAACCTGTCCAAATACTACACACCTCTTTTCTTGAAAAGTAATGTATTGAAAATATTTTAATTTCACAGAATGCTGATATAAAGATATATTCAATTGCCGAATTATAAGAAGTTTTAAATTTCCCTCCATTTTATTTATTTGGTTATGTGCAATGAGTTGAGTTGTATGAATGAGTTTTCTGTTTTGCTTATTTAGATTAAAATGCCTCAACTACGTAATTCCGGTGTAATGCTAAGGGGTCTATTCTGGTACCCCCGGTTGTTTTGGGGGACGTCACTTTTTCCGCACGTTAACAACGGGAAAAGTGACGTCTCCCAACCCAACCGGGGGTACCAGAATAGACCCGTAAGTCAAAGGAATCTTCAAAGTGGAAGTCTAAGGGGCCTATTCTGGGGGTTGGGTTCCGCACCTTAACAACGAAACCCAACCGGGGGGTACCAGAATAGACCCCCTAAAAGTTATGTAGATAAAGGGGTACGAGAATACACCCGAAAGTCGAGGTTTTAATGTATAAACAAAACAGAAAACTCGTCCATAAAGTATTTCAGCTTACTGAATAAAATGGATGTAAATTTTATCTTCACAGCACCACCATAATATATTGTTATTAAAAAATTATATCAGATTCTAAATTATTTTAAATTTTATAAGGCATTTACGCGATAGATTGAGATGCAATATTCGTCTTTGCCTCTGGCAGCAAATTTTGCGTAGCAGACGAAATATGAGAGATGTAAATAAAGCGTTAAATATGCTGTCCGTTGAATGTTATGTTTTATCATTTGTATTTAAGTATAATATTTTGAACAGAAAATTAATCCATTTAAATTCTCCTTTTTTCATTTACTTACTCTATTTGTAGTCTACATGACGGGTTTTTAATGGAAAACAAACATAAAAAAATGTTTGGTTATGCTGTTGTAGGAGCTTTTGGAACAATGGCTGTAGGTCTAATGGCAGGATCTATTCCTTTTGTTATGCCAGCTTTCAGAAGAATTTGTCTTCCATTTGTTCCAGCTACAGATAACCAAGTTCGAAATGTTATAAGTCTCTTAAGAAAGCGAAAAGGAAATGTCATCGATTTGGGTAGTGGTGATGGAAGAATCGTAAGTAGTTTTAGGATCTTTCAAAACAGTTCTTCGAGATTATAATTTATGTTTAAAGTTTTCTCTTTCGATATATGGAATGCGATTATTAAACTGTTTTATATAAATGTAACTTTTAACTCCATATGACTTTCAAAATTAACTCTTTGCATGTAGTTTTGTTATTGTAATTTCAATAGAACATTTGTTGAAATGTCACTTAGTATTTTGGTTTGAAATAGTTGGAAAAACTTTAAATGTATTTTGCAATCATTGAAGTTTCTCTATAAAATTAGATAAGTTTAATTGTTTTTTAGTTTTTCATAAAGAAAAGTGAAATTAATATCTTTTAAGTTTCGTTTGAATGTAGTAGCTATTGTAGCAGTAATATAACACTTAAAATTGTTCTGTATATTTGAATTATCAAAATCTTCAGTTAAATCTAAATTTCCTTACTGTCTCGTATATTCCATACTTTCAAAAATAAGAATTTAAATCAAATTCTCTTTTCTTTTCTTTGTTATTTTAGATGGATGCAATAGTTTAAAAAGTTTAAAAAAATCCCCTCAAAATAAAATAAAAATTATGCTATAATTATTGTGGAAAATAATATACTATCCATATATTGAAGATTGACTATTTGTTTTGAATAAATTCTAACGAAAACAAGAAATTTAGTTTTCTGTTAAATTTAGATTTAAAAGCTTTTAGTATCTAGTAATGGAAATCTATTTTTTTAAGAACAGTGAAATTAAGAAAAAAATAGTAATTGTACTTCTGTTTTGAACACAGCTGATATATCCTGCATTATACTCAGGATGAAGATGCTTTCATATCTATAATACGAGTTTCGTAAGAAATACTTTTGCATAGAATATTATTAAACACAAAATACTCTTCTTATCATATGCAAATCTTTTAAATTAAAATAAGAATATGAGTGGTAGCAAATAATTTTTTAAAACCTCTGCTATTAATAGTTTTTTAAGAAGATATTAAATTTAATTACACATTGCAAGTAGCAATTTGGAGGCAAATAAATAAAATTATTTAAACTTTTTGTAAAATTTTCATAAGTAGTCTTGACATCAAGACTAAAATTCTATCAAATTTTGCACTCATTCAGCTCCAAATAAAGTTCAAATGCATATTCAGTTCTTTTTACTCTACTATGCTTTTCTGCACAAAATATGCTGATTATGTTGAGCTCCTCTAGAAAGTTGAGGAGTTTACTAGTTTCCAAGATTTTCTGCTATGAAACTTTTGTAAAATGGCATCATTACCTTTTCATAGACTTATACCCAAAATTTTGTTTTATTTATCATTTAAATAGATAAATGAGGGATACATTACTTATTATATTCATCAGTATAAATTTTAACTTAAAACATATTATAAATTACAAAATTTAATAATAATAATAATAGAAAATTTTTAAATTCTTATTTTAATATTTGTTTTTCATTTATATATAGCTGTTCTAAAGGTGATACTGACTTTCAAATTTTTAAATTTTATTTCTCCTTAAATTGTATTTTACAGTTGTTTTAATTTCTCATACTACCTTCACACCTGAATGTTGAACATGACATGTTTAATGATGGTAATTAATAATAATAAACTATCTGCTTATTGCCTTTAGTAAAAAAAAGTAATGATATTGTGTGTGACTACACAGTGGTTTTCACTGATATAAAATCAACCTCAAAATGCAGAATAGCTATTCTTTAGCTGCCCCCCCCCCAACTTGTGGTTATCATTGCCATGATTTTGATCCATGGTTTATACACCAGAATGAGTATGCTGCACCACAAATTTAATTTTGCTGTGATATTGAAAATAGGTATTCAAAGAATTCAGCATATTCTTACAGCTTAGATTCTAACTTGGATATGTTAGAACCATGCCATAATCCCTATCCAATCTAAGCTGGATAATATTGTTATGAATTTGTAAAACCTTTTTCTTTGCCATGTTAGTCTTATGGTTGGAAAGAGAGTTTTACAGAGATTCATATTGGATACGAGCCTAATTACCCCTGATATTGGTGACAAAATGAAAGTTCTAGAAAATGCAAGAATTGTGGCCCTGTCTCTATTAGGAACCGAGAAATGGAGATTTTTCCAGAGAATTTCATATGATGTCACACCCTATCTGAAAAGCTATAAATAACTGGAGGTGCTGAAAAGAGTGATGTTCTTAAGAATCTGTTTGGAGTTTGGTTTGTTAGGTGCTGAGCTGTATTTATAGTGATGTTTCTGTTATTATTAGTGATTTGCTGTCTGCTTGTGTTAGGCTCAGGAGCAGAATTATATCCAGTGTTCTGCAACATGACCTCAAACAGTTGGAAATGTTCTGTAGACAGTTTGTCCAAATTTGGCGGATCACAGTAAAATGGAAAATAGATATGAAAATACCAATTAACCAGTAGAATCTTTATTGCTCATTAATGAAAAAACATATTAAAATTAATTATTTAAAACTAAGGCATATTTTCAGAATTTGCAATTCTGTCAATGACTTTTGAAGTCAGATACTGCGACATTAATGGGGAAGTATTGTTCACAAAATGTTAATGAAAATTTGGCCCGTACATTGCGACATTGACCACTTTTAACAACTTTCTGACAGATTTAGGGCCAGGTGGTGCACCTTTTGAACAATTTTGTCAATTGTGGATCCCCACGATTCACAAATTACTTCCGACACGGGAATAGAAATATTAAATACTATAAATTTCATTAATCTGGGGATATCTGATTCAAGCTCATTAATGGCCCTTTTTTTTTAAGGATGAAATGTTCTGCAAAGACCGTGTTTGTTCTGCGACATACGTCACACTTTTAAGCACTTTCTGCTTCTGGGGTGTTAGGTAAGATAACTCGCATGGTTATAGGCATCAAAAGTATGGGGTGACATTATGTCTGCTTGTGTTGCTAATTTATACAAGTGTTATTTTCTTGTTACCTGTGCTTCGTGTTTTCTGGAATATTCGTAGAATAAATTGTCATTTTCCATTATGCAGCTTAATGGACTGCTTTCACCCTAAACCCACCTGACGACTTTCGTAACAAGATTGAAAATCGAATGCTATTTTCAAAATTATTGTCTTCAGTATAGAGGAGTATTTTATGCAAAATTAAAGGCTACATTAACTACTAACTATTTAATTAGTGATACAGTCTACTCTTGTTATAACGACCCTCCGCGTCCCATAACAAAAGGTCTTTATAACGAGTGGCCGCTATAGTGGATATAATTAAAAACTGTACACATGCACACTCAGCAGTTCCATATAAATAGGCGATTTTAAAGAGATTCCAAATAATACTCAACTTATTTTTTATCATTGGTATTAAAAATAAAATTTTATCAATTAAAAATATATTTCTAAAACAGATTTTAAAGTAGAAAATAAAGGTGTTATATACTTACAAAACATTTATTTTCTAAAGAGAAGATCAGAAATGGTTGTTCGTCTTTTCTGTATATGTGCTTTTTGCAAAACCATCTAATGCTTTTTAGAACATTTTTTATTTCTAATTTATTCTAATTTCCGCTCTGTAAGCAGTGGTAATTCTCCCGTCAAAGTTGAACTGTAACACTGAAGACTCTACATCTACAAAGCTTGGAAATACAATAATCAAGGTCATTAACGTTTAGAAACATGTTCTTGTTGGAAAAATACCGGAAGAGCGTTCGCTGAATTCAGACTAGACGACACTATATGGTCGTTATACCGTAAGTAAAATAACATAGTGCATAGGGAAACACAGTTGGAGATTTTATCACTGGTCATTATAATGGAATGGTCTTTATAATGTGTGGTCCTTATAATGGTCGTCGACTGTATAATGAATAGTGATTTGGGTGAATACCAGATATTCTTCCAAATTTCAGAGCAAATATTCACTTTTTAAAAACATTCCAATTGTGATTGTAAATAAAATGTTTCTCAAATTTTAGACAAAAATATTAAAGATTAAAAAACTTGGTTATTTATTATTTGTACCTTTAAAAAGATGTTAACAATCTTGATGCATTTTTGTAATATTTTAAAAAATTTTAATTCCAATAGTAAGAAATTAGAAACCCTCTTTATTTTAAGATTGCTTCACAGAAATAAAAAAAGTCATCATTGCAGAACATGACTATGACAAACAGAAGAATATTAAGTGGATATATTAATATTATTTGAAGTAAATTGCTATTTTGATAAAGATCTTTTGATAGCTGGATTGGAGTGTCCATTTAATTGGTGGAAAAAAATGCAGAAAAATGTCCAAGATTTTCAAATTAAGCAAGAAAATATTTTTCAGCTCCTGTAAGCACAGTATAAATTAACAGTTTATTTTCTGAAATAGACTATATATATGAAGCCAAATGGAACTTCTTCCTAAAAATGCTGAAAAATTATTGTTCTTCCATCATAATTTCAGACTTAACAGTGATAAATGATATGTGGCGTTATTAAATACTTATATACAATGCTACTTAAAATTGAATAACAATTTGGAGATATTTTTGGTAATAAATGTACTGAAATGCAATTCTGAAATCTTCTTTTTTAAATATATTTAAAAACACATTTAAAAAAAATTATTATAGCTTGAATTTATTTGGCCGAATATCTGTTTAGTATTTGGCCAGGCCAAATATCCATTACATCCTTATATTTAATACTGTTTTTATTATTTTAAGTATTGCATCTGATTTATCATTTTAAGATTTCTTTTTTTAAGATCCTAAAAAAAAAAAAAAAAATGGAATTTGAAGCTTGGAGATGTTTTAAGTCTGTTTTGTCTTCTAGGTTTTAGCTGCTGCCAAAATGAGTTTTCCTGCTGTTGGAGTCGAACTGAACCCCTGGTTAGTAATATACTCAAAGATAAAGGCACTGTATCTTGGTTTAAGTGACAAAGCTTCTTTTAAAAGACAAGACATCTGGAAAGTAAGAATTCTTTTAGAAATCCTTATTTTTATTAAATATATATTAAACCATAAATTATTTTATTAGCATTTATTAAAACATTTTTTTATGGATATTTTTTCATTTCAGTTAGTGGAACGTATTTTCTTGTTGATTTATTGAATACAATTGGAAATTTGTATTATAGCAATATGTAAATGCTAATTTACTGCGATATTTTTTGATGTTTGTTCATACTTTCAACTTTCATTGAAAATTCCCAATTTGTAACCTTAAATTTTTCATCAGTGTATCCAAAAATTTACATCTTTTCTTTCTTTTTGTACAATTTACAATATAGTACATTAACTGAAATATTACTGACAAAATATTTTACTGGAAGTTTCACATTCTTTTAATTATAAAATTTTGTAAGGTATTATATTTAACCAGTTTTATTTAAGATATTTATATTTTATTATATGCATGGATTAAATTTCTAATTTTATCCAGGTGTAAAAGTATCCTACATAATTATTACTTTCTTTTGACAAAATTTGGGCAATATAAGGGATAAATACTTTTACTGATGAAAATGAATGTTGTCACATTTGTTGATTTCATTTAAATAAATATTATAATAAATTTCATTTTGTGTCTGAAACTTTACTGTTTGTTAACATATTGATTAATATGAGAAAAATATTCCAAAATTTTACCTATGCTTGCTTAAAATATTTCATTTCCACCGTCATTCTGTATTTGAATATTTATAAAAATTATGCATAGAGAAAACCTGGAATCCCTGACCCATGATGATTTTTTTGAAATTATGGGAATATTGGTGAGTTATTAGTGGCCTCTCTTTTAAGCTCTTTAATGTCTCCATTGAAGACAGCTTTGTTGGTCCCCATTTGTAAATGGGAAGGAAACATGTCACAGAGCATCTTGAGTGGAGCCTACATTTCTGGATATGTTTTTTTTTTTTTTTCCGGGATTGTTGTGAATCCAGATCTTCTGACGATTCAAATACATTCCTCCATTGCGTTCCATTCGGCTAGGCCCATCGCTTGAATTTATGAGTCGCTACTCCTGTGGGGCCGAAGATATTCCAGTTTTTCTACATTATTGTTTTTCTGGAACCATTGCTGTCATCAATTTTACACAGTTGCTGTTGGCCACAAGCAAGATAAAGAATAATTTATTGTTTATGACGGAAAGATATATATACATTTTAGGCAGGTATTAACCAATCAGAGAAAAGTTTCCTAAAAAAAAACATTATGACATCATACATCAACAAAAGTGAAACTGGAAGTAAGTGAATCATGGATGCACAATTACAGATTGATACTGAACATAAGAGTTGCAACATCCCAATCCTCTCTATAATTTGGTTAAAGGTAAATCCTCTTTCTTACAGTCCCACAATCTTATCTCATTCAGTTACATATAATATCCCTTCTGTTTCCTCTCGAGCATTCTGTAGGTATAACTTTTGCTAATATTCATTTCAAGCACTATTACTTCATATGGACAACTGCAGGCATGGCAGTCAAGTCAGACACAGTATTGGGCAGTAGCCAATGCATATTCAGCTTGTTAATGCAATGAATGTAACCCTGAAAATGTTTTCAGTAGTTCATTCAGACTTGAAGAAAGAATTGTATCATTTGTGATACAACTCTTGGTCCTTGAGTAATGCCTTTCTGTTAACTACTGCCATTGTAGATATTTCTGTATAATTTTTTAATTAATCTGAATTGAAAAGATATTGTGATTTTTGAACTTTATTCCTTAGGAGGGGTGGTGCTGGAGGGGGGGCAGGGCCCTCCCTTCAGGCATGCTGTGCCCGCCCCCCCCCCCATCAGGAAAATTTTGTATCCCATCGGGGAAAATATTTGTATGGGGTATTCAACTGTAGTTGATAAATAATAATCCGGTGAAAATTTGAGACCAATTTCATTACACTCGTCCCCCCGTACAGCAGGTAGTGTCCCCTGTCGGGCAAATCTGCCCCCCGGACAAACTCTAGCGCCATTCTTGTTCCTTAGGGGCCGTTCAAATATTACGTAAGCACCCAAGGGGGGGGGTTGCGATTTGCTTATTTTTGCTGACAAGGGGGGAGGGGGAGTATGAGTGATGCTTACGTAAGACATTAAAATCACTTTATTTCCGAAAATCTCTTGTAACTTGCACAAATAATTTAATTTAAAAAAATTAAATTTGAAAAAAAAAGTTAAATTTGGCAAAAGAAAATTAAACTTGATTTTTGTAAGCTTAAACTTGAAATTGTAAGTAAATTAAACTTACATTTTTTTTTTTTCATTTTAAGCCGAGTTAGAGTTTTTTATTTGAATTAAGTCATAAAATTTTTTAAATTAGATTATTACTGTTATATGTTTTGTAAAAAAAAAGAATGTGTGTAAGGTGCATGTTTACGTAATTATAAGAGGGGGGTTTGCGATTTGCTTATTTTTGCTGACAAGGGGGGAGGGGGGTCAAAAAATACCAAAAACATGCTTACGTAATATTTGAACGGCCCCTTAGACGGCACATTTTACAATTTTAGTTTTTGGGTTATAGGTAAATGGGATCAAAGACGTGTATGCAATTTTTCCTGCACTGAAGTATTGGATACATTACATTTTCCATCTTCTACTTTTAACCTACTGAATGTTAGGTGATATTTGATTATATCCATCAGTTCTCAAGATTATTTCGCCTTTAAATATGTTGCTTAAAATTTATTATTCCAAGTATCCATCAGTATATTGATATTATATTCAACTTTCTAGCAGTACTCCACGGCGTTGCCCATCAGGACTTCAACAAAATGAAAAAAAAAAAAAAACGCCCACAATGACACGAAAAAGTTTTGAAAACAAAATCAAAACAAAAGATACACATTATTGATTTTCCCGTTTATTTTTCTTTTCTATAATGACATTTGAACTGTAGGAAAACATTACTGAGTACCAAATAAACCGATATCTTCGAAAAAGAATTTTTGGGATTTAAAAGATTGATTCCTGTAAACCAGATAAAATGTTAAATAATGAAAACCAAATGAAATTTTAAACGATTTCAAATTGAACAATACGCCTCAAAGGATACAAACAAATATCATTTCTATGGTATTTAAATAAACCAAAATGAGTCAGGAAAGAAGGAGATGAAATATTCCACTTCAGGTTTAAACTTTGAAGCCAAATTATGTAAATAGCTTCTTGAAGTCATATTTCATTTTTTCCAGTCTTCTGTAACTAAAGGTATCAGCCATATACTCGACTATCAAAAGGTATAAAAACAAACAAATTAAAAGAATGATCTGTGGACGCGGCGATAAACAAAGGGATTTTGACGTCACGTGGTTTTGACGAAATGCATGTTGGGAAAATACGTCACGTGACTTTAATTACGAAAAATCATGAAGCAAAAATTTCTTAACACTTCAGAAAAAAAATTAATTAAAATTCAACCAACTGATCAATTTTAGCCGTTCTTGTTTTAAATCAAGGAGAAATTTTATATTTATTACTTCAACAAATTTCAAATTGATTACAAAATTAAAACGGCAGATGCAAATAGTTGAAATTCAAAACAAAGTTTTTTAGTGTTAACCGACTATTTTCTAAAAATTTGTCAAAATTTAGTAAATTACGTTAGAAATTCAAACTTAACTTCATTAGATCGGAAATCGTCTGCTCTTTCCGATGGTGTATCTATTTTTTTTTTTTTTTCGTACAATTATCCGAAACCATGCTATTGAGAAATTAGTTTGAAAAATCACCCAAAACACCACAAAATATTGAATAAAAAAATTCTAGATAAAATTTTAAAATTTAGGATTCGGGGTGCATTGAGTCACCTGTCGTCTACCTGTGTTCCAAATTTCATGACTGTAAGTTGCGATAGATTCGTCTGGACATCGCGCACGCACACAAATATTGTCTTTTATAAGTATAGATTCTCAACAGTTTGTCGCTTTTCAGTATGTTGCTTGGAATTTATTATTTTTTTTACCTACTGAAAAGAAAAAGAACTTGAAACATTTTCTGTGTCCAATCTTCCTTTTCATTCTTATGTTTAAACTACAGTGTTTTAGTTACTATGTTGAAGAAATGTTTAACTATAGCTTAGCTTTTCTATTCTCGAATCAAATATCCCTACTTTAAGGAATTTATAAAATATGCAAGATACAAAATAAGCATTGGGTGTTAACTCGCTACATTTCAAAAAGTATTTCAAATATGAAATACAATGCATAATAAGATACAGAAACATTTCTTTTTTTTATGAATAAATTCAAAAATTGTATCTGTCTTTTTGTTATGCAAGCATGCCTATATAGTATTCCAATTCTTACCAGATAAGTTAGAGCATGTCATTGTCTTTGATCAAAATATTGGTAATATGATTCTGGGGCTCATTCAACGTAGCTTGCAATGGTGACATTGAAACGATGTCTTTAGTGTAACTTTAAATTAAGAAATCACAAACTCTGAGATCTGGAGACTTGCCCTATGAACCACTTGGTCTAACTGTGCCACTGATTGAAAACTAAATCTTTTTTGATGCCAACAAGTCAACTGTTCGAGAAATGTTTGAAAAAAAAATCTAATCTAATCCCAGATAGCAATTTTAGTTTGCAGCAAAGTTGCAGCAATCTTGCTCTGCAAATCTGCAAGCTTGCAACAAATTTGACACGACAAGAGTGCAAGCTTGAAACAAGTTTGCAGCACGTTAACGCAAACGAGATAGTCGCCACACGTCAAATTTGCGACAAGCTTGTCACGTCAAACTCATTGCAAACTATAGCAAAAACAGAGTACGAAGACAACTTCGGATTAGAACCCGCGACCTACCGCTTCCTAAACCTGACGCTCTAACCACTCTGCCAACTAGACTCTGGGAGAAGATAGATTGCGCTAATACATCTTCATCTATACGATTTATTTTAAACTGTTTTCTTGATTTCATTATTTTTTTAAATTTTGAGTTGAGAATATGATTTGATGTCAAAGAGAGAGCGATTTTCTCTAATAATTACGTTTTGCTAGTAGAATAAATTATGAAATAAGAGTTCAAAAGTAATTGCTTTTAAAATGGAACAAAATGTAAGTTATTATTTTTCAACAAACATTGACTGTTTTTTAGGTTTAATTTTGGTTACAAACGTTACAATTTCAACATTAAGAAAAAGGCGATATGGTTTTCTTTAAAGAGCGAGTTCTAAGTTAATAAAAAGATGGAAAATGTTTCAAAAATTTTTTTTATAAAAAAAGTTTTTTCACAAATTATCATTGATTTATTGAATTAATAAAAAAGGACGGTCTAGGAGTTGCTATTAAAAATCGGATGTTTTTTAAAACAGAGACAAAGATAATTAATTGTGCTAACATCTTTGCAGCAAACTTGTTTTGCAATCGAGGGTGGCGGTTCTGCCTTGTTACTTTGCAGCAGTTTCGCAACAACATAGACGCGTCAAATTTGCCATGACAAGATAATATCAAGTAAAAATCAAACTTTCTGCAAATGTACATGCTATCTGGGATCAAGGATCCCAACTTTCCTCGATGGACGAGTTTTCTGGTTTGTTTACCTACATTATAAACCTTGACTTTATCAGCTGCGATGTTGGACTTCTGCTATGAAGATTTCATTGAAAGATTTCATTACATTTCATATTACCGTAGTCCCAGAATTTAAATGTAAACAAACAAAGCAGAAAACTCGTCCATAAAGACTTCACTAGAAGATTTTCTTTTCTTTAGTTTATTCATAGGAAATTATATTTTCTTTTCAGACGGACTTGAAAAAATATGACAATATTGTTATTTTTGGTGTAGAGCAAATGGTAAGTTTCTCAAACAAATTGAAATATTTTTTAATTACTTTTTCATTCTATTAAAAATCTTTTATTTTTTCTTAAGATGACCCAGCTGGAAGAAAAATTATCTCAAGAACTTAAAAAAGATGGATGTGTCATTGCTTGTAGATTTCCTCTACCAAATTGTAGTGAATCATTATCAGTTGGAACTGGTATTGATACAGTTTGGCTCTATGAAAGTAAATCTTTATATAATAGTCAAAGTTCATTATGATAGTCATTAATCACTCGTTATTGCTAATTGATTTTAATAACAAACCTTTTAAGAATTGTCATCTCATTTCTATAGTCAAACTGTATTTTTATCAGACAATAAAAGTATTATTTTATAATTGAACTTTTGTATTGCTCACCACTGATTATATTTCCACACAAAAAACAAAACATAATAACTTGACACTTCTATGCAGAATAAAGTTCTATTTATTTCCTACCTAAATAGGATGTCAAGAAGCAAAACCTCATAACTGCCAGTGTGTTGTTTCTTCTTAGAGTAAAAGACAGTAACATACTATCTTTGTTAAAAATTTATAAATCGTTCACCAGGCTAAAACATATGAACTTGAAGATTGTTTTACATTAATTTTTTACAAGAGTCACCCATATCCTTCAAAACGTCTGTCAGCTTTCAGTTTATCTTCTGCTAGTAAACCTGGAGTTTCGGTACACACCTGTTTCTCGCCAATTTTTCTTGGTGCAATTTCATTTGCCGTCGTCAAATACTGTTTTGGATGTGCAGTACGATTTTTAATTATCTCTTGCGCATGCATCACCTGAAAAGGAGAGATTGAGCACGCAATGCCTGCGGCATTTCAAGCGTGTACCGGGCAAATTTTTTTAACTTGGAAAAAACAGCAACTTCGCTTTCAGCATAGCAGGAAACTAGTAGCTTCGCTTTTTCATTAAATGTTAGGAATGTTGTTGTTTTTTTTTTTTTTTTAATTCTGAAAACTATAATTTCCGCATGCAATGCCTGCGGCATTTCAAACGTGTATCGGGCAAATTTTTTAACTTAAAAAACATCAACTGCTTCGCTTTCAACACAGCGGAATACTCTTAGCTCCGCTTATTCATTGAGAAACGAAACACACAGAATAACATACACTCTGAACCGATATTCAATCCGAAGAATTCTAAACGAAGAAGTTTTATTCAAATTCGAATGAATCGACCAATCACATCGAGGAATTGAACAAAACAGTCCAGTCGAAAAATGAAGCAATATAGCCTGATTTAAAAAAACACCGATAAAAAGATCTATATGTGCGCTTGTCACTCGTTAAGAACATATAGAGGAATCCAAAACAGATGTTCTCTCATCGCCGTTTATCCTTTAAATCATGGGCTAGAGGAAAGCATAAATTCCTCTTGACGCAGAATTTTGACATAGAAGCCGGAAAGTTCTTTTCCCTGTTTCAAGTAATTAGAAGATAATGTTTGATGTTCTTCGACTGCATAGATTTGCTATTCATTTTTTTTTTTTTTTTTTCCCTACAGTAGCTGTCAATCACACATAGGATAAATGAAGAGAACAGGGGAGTAAAACTATCAGCCAAGTGATAGAAAGCAAAGAAGTAGATTAGTTGAATAGGATGAGGTGAAATCCTTATCATTAACTGTTGAACAGTTGTACCTACTCAATTAGCTAAGATAAAAATTCTGCTGGCATTACAATGTGGAACTTCAGCATTTTTTTTTTTTTTTTAATCGATTTAAAATGCTTCGAAACGAACAATAACATTAAAAAAAATTTCTAGACAGTTTTGTTTTTCTTAAATTTGCAATCAAAGTTCGCCTCTCAGAAAACGCGGGAAAAATTATCCATTTTGGCGCGAAACGGGTCTGACGTCACAGTTGCCTGCCAGGGGAGACACACGCTTCCTTCCCGTTCGCTCTCTATAGAGATTCTCTTTTTTTTCTATATTTTCCGACTATCGCATTAGATAAAATAATGTCGGCAAGATACAAGTATTGTGTTATTCCTAAATGTAGTAATACAACTATAAAGGCACCCGATAAATTATTTATCAATGTGTCAAAAAATTATGTTATTCGCAAAAAGTGGTGTAAAGCGATGAAGAGAGATCCGAAGCTTAATTCGGAATTATCAGCAAGCAGCATTCGTCATGTCTGTGGAGATCATTTTGACGTGAGTTATTAATCTCATATCTATTAAAACTGTATATCATGAAGCACAGTAAATTCAGAATTCTTTTTTTTTGTTTAGTTTTTAAAATAAGTTATAAGGTGAGGTTAACAGCCAAAAAAAGATATTTTAAAGCAAATAGTTAAATTTAATTGGTTTTCTTCCGTTTGATGACATGGAATTTATTTTTTTACCCTTTGAGGGGCCGGCCCCTCAAAGGGTAAAAATATAGAAGATCCCACCTTTTTTTAAAAAAACTTGCTCTTGTTAATTTATTGCATAAATTTTTTGAATAGATATGCGAACGTTTCTTATATTTAAAAAAAATTACAGTACTATTGAAGATTAATAAGAATATCTTTAAAATTAGTTTAAATTTACGACTTTTTTGATAATGAAATTCGTTTTCATGTGTAGTTCAACAAAATAATTCGCAGAATAAATTTTTGATGCAAAATAAATCCTTCATATTCAGTGAAAGTATTAAAATCAAAATCAGTCTTCAAAAAGTTAGTTGAACTTGAACTTGAAATTTTGTAAGGTTTGAGACTTATAGCTAGCTGCCAGGGTTTTTGTCTCCTAGTATCCAAAAGAGTCAAAAACAGTTCAAGAAAAAAGGTCAGAATAATGTTTTGCTTCAATTGAAACGAGCGAAAGGCTTGGCTTGACTTAAAATTAAGAAAGTTTTGAGACTAAAAGCTGACAGAGCTTACGTCTCCAAGTAACCAAAGGAGTCAAAAACAGAACAAGGAGAAAAAATCGGCAAATGTCGAAAAATTTCAGCAGTGAAAAGAGTGCACGAATGGCATGCTGAGAGGAGCAGATAATTGAGATAAAGGATTTAAACGTAGAGATTCCATCAAGATTAATATGGAGTCGGTGACAGAGTGATTGTCTGATGAGAGAATATTTCCAGCAGTAGAGTAGAATATGTTCGATGGAGTTGTCGCATTTGCACATTGAGCAAAGAGGATTGTCATGTAGACCAAATCTGTGGAGCAATGCCGGTGTTATAATCATACGTGATATTATGCGGGCGATGATAATATCCTCTCTTCATATGGATGGACGGAATATCACCAAGAGTTGCATAGTATTTACTTCCTCGGTACGTAGCATCGGTTTGATTTTCTGAATGGGCTTTTAGTTGTGTGATGATATCTTCGACTGTAACCCATTGGATGTTGAGATCGGATTCTGAAACACGTCTAGCCAGAGTGTCGGCTTTTTCGTTCCATTTGATACCTGCATGCCCAGGTGTCCAAAGGAGGATAATGTTTTGGTGAAACTTTTCTCTTGTAGCGATCTTAGCAGCTAGTCTCAGGATGATTTAATGGATAAATTTGCGAGTGCTTGCAGCACCGAAAGACTATCTGTTAGAAGAAGTAAGTTGTCTTCATCATTTGGCAGTTCATCCAGCGCTTGACACAAAGCCAGTGCCTCTGCCGAAAAAATAGAGTTAAGATGTAGCCGATATGCAAAAGAGTTCGTGCTAGATGTACCAGCAATTGATCTGCTGAGATTTAGATGCATCTGTTGCAATAAGGAAAACATTTGAGAAGTGTGTCCGAATAGTGTCTTCAAATAGAGATTCAATAGTAGTTTTTGGTAACGATTTATCCTGAAATAGGAAAGAATGTAGGTGGATTTTACACTTTATATTGAGGCAGTCCAACGTAATTGGGAATTTAATGATGTGATTACTGCCAACGTTGAAGGCGGATAATATCTGTTCAAGTGCACTCGAATCTTTATTTGTCAATTTAACTGTTGGAGTACCATCGTTCCTATATAGGGGTGAGTGCGCTCCATATGCTATATGTTTTAGAAAAAATTGAGTTGCAAGTCGTTTAATTTTCCCCGATAATGTTTCTTGAGCTGCAAGTTTCAGCAAAATTATGTTCGGAGTCCATATAGGTAATCCCATAGCCGTCCGTAGTGCAGTTGTCTGGATCACGTCACAGATGTTGAGATGTGTGGCCGACCACTTGTTAATTGTTGAGCAATTATAAAAAATAGGCTGCAGATACTGTTATTAGCAATGGAAATTAAGTCCTTGGTTCTTGGGTCATATGTTTTATATGTGATCGATTTTAAGGCGTTTATTTTTCGCCGGGCTTTAGTGCGGAAGTACTTGATGTTTATGTTATTTTGATTGGTTTTCGAGAATATAAAACCCAGGTATTTTATTTCTGTTTTCCATGGCAGGGGGACTCCTGCGTAAGATATGTCAGGGTGGGACGTCATTCTTCTTCTAGAAAGGTCCGCGATTGCACATTTTTCTAGCGAGATGTTAAGCCTCCAGTATTTGCACCACAGATACACATTATTCATTGTGCGTCGAAGTTTTTTAACAATATGATTGGGAAAGTTGTGCGAACAGTAAATGAAGATATCATCTGCGAAAATAGAAACTTGGACTCTCTCTTCCAAGGTTTCTTCAAAGTCAAATAAAAATATTGCAAATAAGACGGGGGAAAGCACGCTTCCTTGTGCAAGGCCACGCTGGGTGACTTTTGTTTTCGAAAGCTGGTTTCTCCAAAGAACATGCAACACTCTGTCTTGCAAAAAATGGTGAATGAATTTAACGATGTAGCCCGTAATACCAATGTGTAGACATTTTTGGATGAGGCCATCAATATAAACTGAGTCGTAGGCACTTTTTATGTCAAGATTAATACCAATGAAAAAATCCTTTTGTTGATGAGATTCGAAAATGTTGGACTGGATTTTATAGATGGCCAGTTGATTATCACGTAGAGGAAGAAAACCATAGACAAAAGGTGGGATTTTTTTTTTTGAGTAAGAAGGAAGGTTGAAATACGTTCGAAAATTTTCGCTCCGACTGAGGTGAGTGCGATTGGTCTATAGGAGGAGATTATGGTTTTGTCTTTGGATGGTTTTGGAATCGGAATTATTAATGAGTGCTTCCATTGCTGCGGGATATTTGTTGTAATAAAAATTTCTTGAAAGCTGGCTGTAAGAGTATGCACCTGCTGATTGTTGAGTCTTTTGAACCAAGCGGCGGGAATGTTGTCTACCCCTGGAGTGCTGTTTCTGGTAGTTTGGATCGCCTTGATAGTTTCTTGAATTT
>BGPR01011619.1:30989-47881 GCA_013235015.1 Araneus ventricosus | reverse complement strand
AAAATATTACATTAAAATTGCTATAGAAATAAACAGTTTTATTATTTTTCAATTTGGCTGTGTATTACGAATCGAACTTTTCAGGTGATGTGACAGATTTCAGTATCAACAATTCTTTCTCTCAAAGTAGCATATTTCAAAAGGTGCATCTTAATAAAAAAAAAACGACGCATGTAGATTATAATGCTTGATTTATTCAAAAATTTTACGAAAAATTACATTTTTCTTCTCTTAAACTTTTACCAATAGGAGAAACTTGTCAGAAAAGAGCAAAAATCCATTAACATTAAAAATTAGGATTTGGTTCTATATATTTTTAAAAGTTAATTTCAATCTTAAATCAGAATTTAAAGTGGAAACTGCTTTCAATGTTTTTGAAAAAAAGCATTCTGGAGGTTACAAATAATGAAAAGTATATGAATCTGGAAAGTCAGTCTTAAAATACAGAAATACACAGCTTTAGGTTAATGAGTTCTACAATGTTATTGGAAGATTACCCAAGTTGCCAGTTTTTCGTAGAAAAAAAAATATTATACATATGTGAATACTTAAATATAGATACTTTAAGAACAAAGGGAATTGTTAGAAGGAACTAAATTAACAAATGTATGTTCAATTAATATTTAATTAACGCTTATCAATTGATGTTTAATATTAATTAATGCTTATAATGTGCAATTTTATTTCCATTAGTTAATTTAATATTCAAGTCCCGTTTGAAAGGAATTGGAGGGTTACTTTGCCACAGACCTAGTAATTTAGAACTACGGAGAGATGACAATAGTTGAGTCGGCACCACTCCTATCTAAACTTCCGACCCACACCAGAGGGAGGTCACTTTACCAAGGACGTTGGTCTTAGCGTGCTCCAAGCCTATACTCGGCGTATCTTCAGTGGAATAGGAGTCCAAATCTTGGGATCAGGAACCGAGTCCAAATCTTAGGATCAGGAACCGAGTCCAAGTCTTGGGATCAGGAACCGAGTCCAAATCTTGGGATCAGGAACCGAGTCCAAGTCTTGGGATCAGGAACCAACTCCAGTGCTAGTTAGTTAGGCTATTTCCGTCAAACACAGCAGAAAGATTCCAAATGCTAAGTTGGCAGAAAGTTGATTGTTACATTATATGTTATTTGCTGTGCAACTTGTGAAGTTAATTCAGTTTTGCCAGAAAAACTAATTATTCTTAGGTAGAATTTAATACAGATGAACATGAAATTCACTAAATGATAGTTGGCTATAATCTCATGACATATTTTGAGATTAATACTGATATGACATTCTGAAAATAGTGGTGAAGAATATTGATTCTAATGAAAGAAGAAAATTATGCTGAATAAATTACGAAATGTTTCAGAATTAACCCCTCAAATGATATGCTGAAGGATCATCGTGCAATGAATTATTGCATTTTCTAAAATATGAGCTAAAATTAAATGATTCTTAGACATTATAATTGTATACAAAGGTTACGAGTAATCCATTACCAACCGTTGTATGGTCTCTTACATGAAGTAATATAATAACAAATCCAGAAACAGAAAGTAGTCTTCAGATAGATGGTAGAGGAAAAAAAACAGTTAATGGCTTAATATAATGCCCCAAGACATAATTTAGGTTCTGATAATTTTACCCGAATTATACATATTAATAAAAGAAATATGAAGCAGAAAATAAATTATTTCTGCAAATAAAGGAATTTTTTGAAAAGTTAAGGGCAGCAACTGTAAAATGCGCATTAGATTCAAAGTTTGAAGTGAAACGGGTTGCCTATTTGAGTATGAATTGAATGCATTTAAACTAGTATATCCTCCCTTGAAGTGTCCCTTCAGCAACATCAAAGATTATTAACCCAGTGCAATTCTATATCCAGAAATTTATCATGCCATTCTATCTCCACCATCTCTTAGCTAGCATCATGCTAGCCTTTAAGCAGCACCATTAGCATGCATGCAAGCAATTCCAATGTATGCATCATCTATTATATTTAATCAAGCGCATAGAGATTTGTCTTCTAATGATTTCTCAGTAACGGTCCGGTAACCGTTCGAAATTCATGTATAGTATTGCAGTAATGAATTGGTGTATCAAATCGTGAAGGTAAATGCGGCATCTGGAAGCTTGAACTAGGAATGCTTGAGAAATATCATGAATCTTTGCGTGGAGTTGGATTTGGTAACAAAAGTAATGGATTGGCAAGATATCTAGTGATAAGTTCAGTTGGAATTTGGCTTAGGGTAGATGGATGAAATAGTTGGCCATCAAAGAGGTCAGCTGAGTGGTAATCGTGCATTTGGATCTTTCACACTTGCTAAAACCAGTGCTTATTTTGTATTAAAGGATATTTTTTATGAACGCCTTATATTACTAGCAGAAGGTGGATTGTAACTAAATATTTTGTCCTCTGATGACTGAAAAGAAGTCAAAATAATTTTTCTTTAGCCTTTGCCTACATTTCAATCCGTCAGAGATATCTGAGATTTAGTCTAGTTTTTACCTAAAGATTCATACACGGTAAAATCTTGTTTATTAGATTCTTCTCATGCATTCCAGTTAACACATCAACATCGTAATATATCGCGAAGTTGCACAGAAAAAAATATAACTCCATAATGAAGAACGATCTCTGCAGATCTGTATTCACGAAACCTCAAAACCGTTTAACAGTGCAAAGGTAGTAGTTCAAATAAACAATTCTATCCAATGATATACACTCTTTCAGCAATTTGTTGTCAGGAAAAAAGGGATACAAAGATGTTTTTATGAGTAAATTAGATATTTGCTGTTTTACCTTCATTATTTTATGTCTTTTATTTTGCCAATATTCTTTTCTAGGAATCATCATTAATCTAAGCTGGTTGTTAGTTTTTTGCTAAAATACTGTGTCGCAACTGATGTTAATTTTCAAAGGTACCATTGTGTTTGTTTTCTTGAATGAATGTTTCTCTGCTTAGACCTAATACATAACTAGCCGCCTTCGCTAACCATCTCATCAGTGGGAATAATTTCATTTGAATATCCTGATAATCTCTCTAATTTGATAATCATGGTTCCCTTAATAAGGTACTTTTAAACTTCAAATTAGTCATTTATCCCCAGTAACACTTGAAGAAGCTTTAATAGCCTTGCACCTACTATTTTCATTGCCTATTTGAATGTCCCTAATGGCATAATGTAATTGTCAATGTCATCTAACATCAAATTCGTTGCATCTTCACTGTCTAAAAATTTACTCTTAATTTTTTCATACGTATTTCCATTTATTAATACCATTTTTTAAAAATTTCATATATGTTACCATGATAACGAAAGTGAATTACAGGGTTGTGAACTTCCTAATGAGCAAACTATGTATTAAATATATATTCATATAGTTCGACACAGAATTCATACGCTTATTTGAAATTTAAAAATTTAAACCACCCCTAGTATGATGAAAGTTATCTTAAAAATAACGAAAACATCCCCAGAATTTTCTACTCATATCACTAATAAGAAACTCCAAAAAAAATTACTCTATAAATGCACCTTGTAAATTGTGCATCTATTCATCTTTCACTGATTTTTAATTACCTGAGCAAGTTGTCTGACATTTTCTTTTAATTTCTTTTCCTTTGTATCAAAATGGATTCAAATTTTGTTCTCAAAATAACATCAGGTCAGAAACAAAACTTCAAAGTTTATAGTGGAATCTTTATGGAGAATTTTCATGCTTTGGCGTCACCCAAGGAAGTTTATAATAAACTTAGATGTTTATTTAGTTATAACAAAACTAAACTCTTAAATATTAACTCACCTCAGCACCCGCATCGAAAAAAAATGTTTGACTTTGGTCCAAGACGTGGCAGTCAAAAATGTCTCTTGATTGCGACATAAGGAAAACTACAAAATCTGAAAAAGAATTTTGCTGAAAAAGCTGACTTATTATTTTTTATCGCAAACGACTAAAAATCTTTGACTTAATGAGACAATTTTTATAAAAGGTAATGTATAATCTAGTTTACTGCGCGCGAACAAGATAGAGTTCTGTTCCAACAAACCTTAGCTTCCATCAACAAACAACGGTCAGAAGAAATCTTTACCTGAGGCATTGTTTTGAGATGTGTAGAACTTTCAAACTTCACTCTCATTTCACTGACGTAACCTGAGAATCTCAATTATTTAAACCTTCGTTTCATGTAATCCAATTCACAAGCATAATTAAAAAAGCACTAAACGGAAGAACTTATAATTTGTTAAATTGTATTAAACTCGTTCCCGTTCACTTACGATTTTAAAAAATATATAGAGCCAGTGCATTTTTTAAGCGTGAAAGATTTTAAATAAATGGTAAACATATTGATTTTTAAAATTAAGGTATTTTTCTCTTTTTCAGAGGATATATACAAGGTGATCCAAAAGTCAAGAAACACTTCAGAAATTAATAATTCGAAAACGAATAAGATTAAAATGACGGGGGTTTCTCCGAATAGAGAGGAAAGAAGACTACAATATTATTACTTGATGACACTAGCAAATAAATAAACAAAAATTATTGAAGAGTTGTATGTAATTTGTAAACGAATTGTCGCTTCTAAGTCATCTGTGAATCAAACTGCCCAAATTCTAAAATTCATTTCACTTCAAGAATATCTGTATCAAAAAGTCACAAGGTGTCAGAACAGAAGATCTGGGAGGCCATGTGTGTGAAAAGAAGAAATTTATAATTGGATCCTAGCCAAAAGTGTGCTATATCAGTAGTCGCACAGGGGCAACAACATGCACTGGGGCTCCATTTTTCATATGGTGACTGAGTATTGCCATTCTCGCGTGCAGTTCCAAAATAATGTTGTTATAGCAATTCTACATAGCGCTCACCAGTGAAAGTAAGTTTTTTAATCCGAGAGAGAGAATTTTTCTTGAAAATGAAGTGTAAAATTTGAGAAATCAGAGGAGAAGTCACACATCTTTTGGTCGAAAGCATAACTATTCAAGCATTCTTTTGTGCTTTCGTCATAAAAATTCCGGCTTCATTTTCGCCCGTTCGGTACAAACTGCATTTTTAAAAGTATTTATTTGTTTTCAGATAATCAATTTCCCTGAGTTCGGCATTACCCGGCATTTCATATAGTTAAGTAAAGTGTTTCCTGAAACACTTTACTTAATCCATCTGACGTTCTTGAGGGGACTGAGTCTTTGTGTCTCTACTTATCAAAAGATAAAAGTTAAGTAGAACAAGGAAATTTAGATCAAACAATTAAAAAATTTAAAAACTCATTGAAATTGCTGAACAATAATGGAGAAATATGGGAAACCTTAGTGTGAATCTAAATGCCAGCAAGTGTATTTTTACAGACATTTCAGAACGTCATCTTTAAGCTTTTCTAACGACTTCCTTCTCTTCTGTCCAGGAGTGTCCTTTGCTTGATAAAAGTACTCCACATGAATTACACATTAACATAAATATTTCACAAAAAGAATATATTTTCTAGAAAATTCAACTATTTGCACGTGCCCTATCAATGAAATTCGAGATGAATATAAAATTTCTCAAACAAATTTCTATTTTTAACTCACTCAAGAATGCAACATGACGTCTTCTATCAGAATGTTACATTCAACCGTTCAGTGACCGGTCTGGTCAAGGGTACGGGGTTAAGAGACGACGTTCTGTTTATCAGAATGTTACAGAACATCTCATCTGTCTTTTCTTTTCACAATAAGATCTGTAAAATATCTTCCGAAGGAAAGTCCTAATGACCATATCGTTAATGAAAATGGAATGAAATTTTAGGTATAGGAATTTAGTCTATGCGCTCAAGAATGACATGAAAACGAACCTTTGACTATGCCCAAAACCATCCGAAAGTTGACCAAATGGCAGCATAGATTTTTATTAAATAATGGACTTTAAAACTACAACTTGTTTCAAGCAGAGAAAACCTTGAAATATAGGCATGGCCTGGTATCAGTTTCCTTACGAATGCGTTGGTTAAAACACATTCATTTCTTTATATCAAACAAGAGTTGAAAAGTGGATGTCATATTGCGTTTTTCAAGTTAATGTAAGTTCAACATAACGGAAAGGTATTACAGAACTTAATTTTGGCCAATATTAATTGATGACATGTGAAATCTTCGGCATTCTTCATGATATCTAAACTGTAATAATTTGCAATCGTTTTCACATACAATTATGTTTGTACAGTAAAAATCTCGTTTTCATAGTGAAAATTTCATTCCCGCTGAGTTTGATCAATCTATTTTTGACTACGCAAAATAACTGCCACTCTCTGTGTGCTATGCCAAGCATAAAAGTTGCTTTTAGCTTTTTATGACAGTGAAACTTCTACACTTTTCTGGGGTAATCGATTGCCTTTTGATCTTTACATTTAATGGCAGCAAATTATAAACATTAAAACTGTAAAAGAATCACGATAGTTTTTCCCCCAATTATCTTTATTTATATATAATATTTCTTCCTAAAAATAGTGGTATCAATATAATACACTGAACTAATTGTAAATTGCATTTGATCAAAATTAAATTCCTGTTATATAATTCAATTACAGAAGTCTCTAATGAAAAATAAATAATTTAATCATTTTGACAATTTTTTTTTTATTTAGGTCCAATACGAATATGATTTTCGGTAACATACCGCCTAATATGCTAATTAAATATTTTTTAGCTAAATTCTTTTGAAACTATGAAACTTTTAAGTGGGAATCGACATAAATCGATCCATGTGAAAAACACAAACTAAAGTCAATGTCAAGAAGGAACCTTAAAAGGAACTGAAATTGAAAAAGAGGAGTTAGTATAAAATATACTAATTTATTCCTAAAATGTGTGTAAGTTTACTACATCAGTTTCTCGAGATACAAATATTTGTTCTTCTAGAAATTTCTAAACACTTTAAACAACATCAGAACTGTAAAATACACTTTCTGTTACAAACCGATATCTCAAAAATTATGTACTCTGAAAAGGATACTGAATTTTATGTTTGGTATTTAAATTTAAATAAAAATTTCTTACGATAGGTACATTTATAAATTAGCATAGAAACTGATTTCTCATAGGAACATGGATGCGTAAACGCCATCTGTTGGCAGCAGAAGGTATTTAAAATAAAACAGCCCTGAACAAAATACCGATATCTTTCTAAAGCTTAAAGCTTAATGGCATTTAACAGGATTTTTTATATAAGTTGCGCTATATATATGGTTCTGAAGTTGTGAAAGAAAATTTACGCTGCCGCTTATTTACTATAAATGCTACTATTACATTTACTATTCAACCTATTTACATAACGTTTTGACACAATGCTGCTCTAATGCATTGGCAGGTCCTCTGTCAGTTGTATACCATTCTGAGGAAAATTCTGCAAATTATAGACAAAACCATGCAGAAAAATTGGAAATTTTTTAAGGGAGCCTTTATACCATATTCGTGCTATTTTTACTAAAATGCATATAAATTATGCGTACACATCGAAACAAAAGAATTGATGAAAGTTGCAAACCATTATCAGCTTTCTGTGAAGCGAGGTGAGCCGAAATCCCCCTTCGACTTCATCAATGTCTGTTCCGGTCCTCTCAATGCCTTCGTGATCGAAACTTTGATGAAAATTTCGAGTGAAAACCTATTCTTTATATGGTCGAAGTTCGAGGATAATGCATCCAGCCTTTCGGAGACATTCGAAAAATGTGCATTATCAGTTTTCTATGGAACAGCTGTTTGCATTAGCTTGCGCCTAACCAAACTTTAAGGTTAGGTGAGGCACACAGAAGAATATTTCGCATTTTTCCGATTATCTCTCGAAAGGCGGAATGAATTTTCGTCCAACTTTGACCATATAAAGAATATGTTTTAACTTACAATTATCATTAAAGATTCGGTCACAAAGACATACAGGGGACCAACCAGAAACTGATGCATTCGAAGAGAGATTTTTTCACACCCCACTTTACAGAAAGATTATTAAAGTCTGCAACTTTCAACAATTCGTTTGTGTGATGTGTTCAATTTGTGCATGCATTTTCGAAAAAACAGCTTTAATATTCGGTAAGATACAAAGGTTTCTTTAAAAAATTCCCGAATTTTCCGCATGTTTTTTGCTTATAACGTACGGACTTTTCCTTGATATTGTATGAAACTTACAAAACACGTGACAACAAATCAGAGCAACAACGTATCAAAATTTCATGCAAATATGTTGAATAGTAAATGAGATATTAGCATTTGTAGTAAATAAATTTTTATTGTGAGAGAAATGTAGCGTAATTTTTCTTTCACAACTTCAGAGCCGTATATATAGCGCAACTTATATAAAAATTCCAGTTCAATACAATTCAGATTTAAAAAGATATCGGCATTTTGCCCAGCGCTGTTTTATTTTAAATGCCATCTGCTGCCTCTAGATGGCGTTTGCGCACCCAAGTTTCTATGCGTTTCTATACTTATCGTAAGCCTGACCTACCCTTAAAGTCTGTTTAAGTACCGTTTTTTTCAGTCATCTTTTATAATCAAAGCTGCGTTATTAAGAGGTTAAATTACTATCATCCAATTCTTTTGTAATTATCACAAATTATGCTCAGCGGTTAATACAGAGTTCGTGAGTTAGAAGGGTCTCAACCACCGTTCATTGATTTTACTGAAAGGTAAGCGGTGATACAATTTGCAAACTAAATCTTGGATTTGGGCAATTTAAATTTTGCTTTGGTAGAGAAATTTTAAAATAGAGCAGGACGAAAGTTAAATAATTTATTAAAAAAAGAAAAAAATATGGATAATTTGATATTTTGATATTTATTGGATATTTATCAGGTGCATCGTTTTGAATTAGTCCGATGCGATTAAATACGCATTTGCTTTGAACGTCACGTGAATGAGGAAGCTGGCAGGAGAAGTGAGCTATGCTGCTATAGTGAACGTGTTGTTAGTGGATCAACAGGTCACCGCCGTTGGGGGGCTCAACGACAACGTGGTTGAACGTCACACAGATCTAATACAAAAGAGGTGCTTTTTCTTGCACAGTTTCGTGTTTCATGTATTTGATTAACTGCCAGACGAGGTCAAAATTGTTTGCCTCAAATTTTTATGTTAGAACAAGTAATGGAAAATTCGTCTTGTTCCAGACTTATTAAGAAAAGCTTTGCTAAGTAACGTTCTTTTCAAACCTAGACTTTGAGGAGCCAAAACTAAGAGGCATTCGATAAGAGATAAGGAATTGTTTCTAAAAGTATTTTGAATAAAATGTAACTGTTTTTATTGAACTTCAAACCATACATTCACTTCATCAAAAATACTCCCCACTTTCTCACCACACAACGCATATTATATGAAAAAAAAAATGTCTTTGGTTAATTGAGATTAGCCTAGAAACTGACAGATGGTGCAACCTTCGGAAAGTTTACCAAATGTTAGCCTAACTTTTTGTCAAATAAAATATCTTTGAAACGGCATGTTGTTTTAAGCAGTGATACTTGTGAAGTGCAGATATTAACCGCTATCATTTCATTTACGAATCCTTTGATTTATCCACTTATAATTCCTTGTAGCAACGCGGGTTGGAGAGCGGGATGACCTACTGTGTTCTTAAAGTTAAAGCTACTAAGTTCTAAAAGTTAAAAAGTAAATCGAACGGAACGATACAGTATTCCAGACCTTCGATTCCACCAATAGTAATTGGGGATATGAGAGATCTTTAACATTGTTCATGCAAGTGGTATAACTCTTCGAGTAGTATGATGTTTATTGTTCTTAAAAATTGAATTGTATATTTAAACTTTAATAATTTGCAACTGTTTTTCTGAACAATTTATATTTGCTGAAGATAGATCTGGCACAACTAGTGTTTTAAAAAATAATTGATTTAATGCAAACACTTTCATTATTTCTTTTATGCTTTAAATGTTATTCAAGGTTTACTTATAACTTCTGTGTTATAAGTAAAGTATTATGTGTGTGTGTAGTGTTGTGTGTTACACTCCATATCCTATGGGTGAGCGGGTAATAAATAAATAAATAAATAAATAACTCCTGTGTTAAAAGAAAGTAAACGGAGTGAAAAAATATTTTATTTCAGAATTATATAGTTTCTGCTGTAAAACCAGCAATGCATCAAATGAGATCATTTGTATACATACCTCTTCTAATAATAAAGGAATGTGTGAAGTTTTTTGGCGCTCTGCAGGTAGACTTCTGGACCTAAAGGTGCGAAATTTGGCGCAAATATACTTTGGAGGGTGGAAACGTGTACCTTGGAGCCTTCTTTTTGAAGATAAACATTAAGCGAAATTTTGGCGTTTATTCTGAATAACTTCCGTAAACATTGCATCACAATAATCATTTTTACACCATCTGAAATTGCAAATAATTAACTTTTCAATGATTTTAATTAAGTTGGTGCACATTTTTCTGTCTAATTTTAATAATTTTTTAAAATATAATTTTAGGTACAATTTACAACAATACCTTTCGTTGTTACAATGAAATTCAAACAGTTGTCATTGTTTACACAAATATGCCATCTCGTGTTTCTCTTAAATTGTTGAAAGCTAAAGAATTTATATTATTTTGCATTTCATCAATCATCAATCAGTAAACAAAGTCCTTTAAGATAGTTAATATATTAGAAAATACATCCAGTACGCAAAAAGATGTGTCGATTCTTTTCACCAGTATGTTTTAATACGGTTATTATGCCGCTGGATGTAAAATGTCATGCCACATTTTAATATTGAAATCAAATGCATATTTTGCACGATGAATAAAAATGTGAAGTTGGCGCTTGCAGGGTGCATTTAGATGTTAGATGATAAGGACAGCTTCTTGAATTCATTAGGGACGTTGATATGACTAAAAGGCTACATCACTAACAGAGCACGGGTTAAATATCTATTACAGTTCAAAATTTAAAATGATTTTGCTCAGGGAATCATGAATATCAAATTATGCATAAGAGATTGAACTGAAATTATTTTTCCAGCTAGCAAGCTGGTCCTCCGGAGCAACAGTTAGGACCCACTAGGACGCTCCGATAATTTTTATTTCATATGAAAACTTATGACGTCTAGATATGTCTTCAATGGTCGGTTATCCACCACCCACCATTTTCGAAGGGAATCAAAAAGAGCCTACCGCCCTATACATTCTCTATCGGTAAAAAATCATTACAAAGTCACTCAGTCCTACCATAGGACCAATTTCGACAATTTTCATTTTATATAAAAAAACTTGTCATCTATAAATATGTCGTGATTGTCGGCCTGCCTCCCACCATTTTCAAAGAAAATCGAAAAAACACACAACTGCGTTGTACATTCTCTATGGGGAAAAACCAAAAAAATCCCAGCCACTGGTGCGATTTCAATAATTTTTATTTCATATATAAGCTCATGACCAGTGGCGGTTTTGTGACCAGTAGGCGGAAGAAAGATAGTGGTCAAGTTGGACATAAGGGAAATTGCCGAGCTCAGTAGAACTCCATAATGTAATGATAATCCTCCTGCTATTTTAGGTACTGTTTTGATATGTTAGGGCCGCAGAACCCCCTGAAATTAAATTTTAAACTTGTATTTTTCATTTTTAATCTTATTTGCTTACTTTTCCACTCTCAGAGTTCAATGACTTACGAAAATGCAAAAAAACCAATAAAAAATTGAAAAAAGACGTAAAATGAGTTCAAACGATGAGAGACGCAGATCTGAGCTGCAAAATTATCTGGCCCACCGAAGTCCGTTCACTGAGCAGAAAATCCGGAGTGAAAAAGCAACTCTTTCTTCTTTTAGCTTAGACGGGTTATGGGCTGAAAGCCAACACAGCTCATACTGGCACGGAGCCAACTGAACGAAAAAAGATGCTTTTTTAAATATATTTTTCTTTTTTTCCTCACTCTCACACAAGTTGCAATCTCATTGGCTGTTTATGAGCTTCGGTTCGTGTTGCGACGACAGATTCCAGCAAATAATACTATTCTAAGACTTTCAAATTTGTAGATTATTTCAGTAAAAAAAACATTTAACATGTTTTAGCTTTAAAAAAATTCTGTAAAAGAATGGTTTGATATTCATTTTTGAAATAGTTTTATCGAGTGAACAGGGCAAGGAGGGAAGTGTATATGTTGAGCTCCGATATTTATTTATTTTTTAGCAAAGGAATCATCACATCAACATTCACTTTAATTTTTGTTAGTAAAACTAATACGAAATGTCACATGCTGGTTATTTATATTGTTTGAAAAGCAGGAAATTTCACATCTGGATTTGGAATTTAAAAATTTGGCCAACTTAGAGAGAAATTAGCTTTTAAAATTGTATTCTCTTGGTAAACATTTTTTTGGTTTAAGTGGAGTTTACGATACACAATTACTTCGTTTCTCTTAGGATCGCCAACTCTTTGCCGCCAAGAACAGCAATGAGAGAACATTTGTTTTGGATTCGTCTAGATGTTTTCAACGAGTGGCAATCGCGCATGCGCTCAAATTGATCTTTTCATCGGTATTTTGCATATCAGGCTATATTGTGCCACGTTTCGATTGGACTGTTTTGTTCAACTCTTCGATGTGATAGGTCGATAAATTCGAATTTTATTGAAACTTCTTTTGGAATTCTTCGGATTAAATATCGGTTCAGTACCGTGTATGTTATTCTGTGTGTTTCGTCCCTCAATGAATAACCGAAGCTATGAGTATTCCACTACGCTGAAAGCGAAGCCGCTGATATTTTTTAATTTAAAAAATTTGACCGTTACACGCTTGAAATGCAGCAAGCATTGAGTGCGGAAATTCTAGTTTTCGGAGTTTTAAAATAAAACTTAGATTCCTAATATTCAATGAAAAAGCGAAGCTACTAGTTTCCTGCTATTCTGAAAGAGAAGTCGCTGATGTTTTCTAAGTTAAAAAAATTGCCCGGTGCACGTTTAAACTGCAGCACGTACTAAGTGCTCAATCTCTGGTGTTCAGGTGACGCATGCGTAAGAGAGCGATAAAAATCACACTGCATATCCAAAACAGTATTTGGCGACAGCAAATGAAATTAAGCCAATAAATATTAGCAAGAAAAAGGTTTCTTAATGTTAGCAAAGCAATATCTCGGAGAGCTTGGTTTACAAATTTCACATGTCAAATAAAATATGAAAGAAAAATGTATTAGGATATTATATCAGGTTACAACAATGAGAGAGAAATATGCAATTAAATATTTGTTTAAACAATGAAAACGGAGTGAGTTGCGTTGCAACAATAAAACGTATAGTTGTAAAAAACTTTTTAAAAAATTTATTAATGTTCAAGAACTTATTGCATGACAATTTATTTTATATCATTGGAAAGGTAATTTTTTGCAATTTCAGATGGTGTAAAAATTATTTTTGTGCTGTAATATTTTCTGAAGTTATTAAGGGAAAACTCCAAAATTTCGGTTAAATTTTAATTAATTTAAATTTCAAAAAACGGGCTCCGAGGTGCACGTTCCCACCCTCCAAGGAATGTTTGCGACAAATTTTGTAGCTCTAGGCCCAGCGGTCTGACCTGTAGAGAGCTTTCACGCATACAAATTCTCCTTTATTATTAGCAGAGATGAACAATCTCTATTAATAATAAAAAAGAATGTATGTGTTTTTGCTCTCTACAGGGCAGACCGCTGGATCTAAAGCTGCAAAATTACACTTTGATCAAAGTCGTTTTTGAAAAATAATAACCGCTGACTTTTCTTTGTACTGCTTTCAGTTCACATCAATTTGTTTTTCTAGTGAAATGAATTTTAGAATGTATTTCCTTAAAATTGCTAGAGAAATAAACAGCTTTATTATTTTTTAATTAGGCTGTGTATTTGAAATATAAGGTTTTCACGTGACTTGTTAGATTTCAATATGAACAATTCTTTCTCTCAAAGTAGCATATTTCAAAATATATGTCTTAATGAAGAGATGGCACATGTAGATTATAATGCTTGTTGTAGGTATTGCCTTTAATAAAGTAATCTTAAACTCCAAATTTTGATAGACATTTAATTCCCAGTAACAAATCAAATAGTGTTAGTGGCCTTGCACCTGATCTGTTCATAGTCAACATGAACCTCTCTAATGGAGTCAAGTAATTGTCCGTGTCCTCTAACATCAAAATCAGCTATGACATCACTTTCTAAAAAATACTAATAATTTTTGTATATTCATTTCGATTCATTAATGCCGTTTCATTTTGCAAATCAAATATGCTATCATGAGAACGAAAGTGAATTACAGTTTATCCAAGTTTCTGATTAGTAAACTCTGTGTAAATAAATGTTGATAAAAATGCTGTTGTTGTTATAAAATATGATGATAAATGCACTTAATCGGAATTAAAAGAAAGTAAAACCATTAGTATGATGATATTTATATTAAAAATAGCGAGGACATTTACAAAATTATCTATTCTTCTCTTTGGTCCATGAAAATATCGAGTCTTTAAATACTGATAGCACCCATGTAAATAATACTTCTATTCATCTTTCGCTGACTTTCAGTTGTCTAAGAAACTTGTCAAACATTCTCTTTTTATAAGGTTCGCGTTTGTATCAAAAGCGATTCACATCATGTTCTCAAGATGACATAACGACCTCTCTCAAAATCGAAACTCCAAAGTTTATAATGGGATGTTTGAAAAGATCTTCCTTAAGCTTTGGCATTTCTACAGAGAGAAATCGTAAATTTAAAAGTTGATTCAGTTATACAGGGTGTCCAACAAAGGACTCCCTCATTTTAAAATTAAATAACTCGGCAACGGAGATCGATAGAAGAACGAAACCAGTGATATGCTTAGTCTGAAAGCCGTAAAAATCTGATACAAAAGTTTCAAAATTAGTTATAAATGTTGCCGACAGGTGGCGCTGTACGTTGTAATCACAGTTAAGATTTCGAGAAGAAAGCTATAAACTGTCATTTGCAAGTAATTGTTGCAATCACATCACAATCGATTCAAATTAGGCATTTTTCGTGCTTGCCAAGGACAGTTTATAGATTTCTTATCGGATTCTGAATAGCTATTACAACCTGCAGCGCCACCTGTCGGCAACATTTATAACTAATTTTGAAACTTTTGTATCAGATTTTTACGGCTTTCAGACTAAGCATATCACTGGTTTCGTTCTTCTATCGATCTCCGTTGCCGAGTTATTTAATTTTAAAATGAGGGAGTCCTTTGTTGGACACCCTGTATATAACAACACTAACTTTCAAATATTAACTCAACTCAGGACCCACATCGAAAGAAAATGTTTGACTTTAGCCCTTGATGTGGGAAGGAAAGTCTGTTAAATGACACGGGGGTGACAATTTTAAAATCCGCAACGGGGGCCATCATACCTTGCTATGCCAGAGAATTTATTACAGAACTTCATTTCGACCAATATTAATTGTCTATAAGTGAGATCTTCAGCATTCTTCATGTTAACAGTAGAACTCTTGGAATTGTATGCTGTTGATAGTTTCTTAAAATTTGAACAGCAACGATTAAACTTGAATAATTTGAAAACGTTTTCACAAACAAAATTATATTTGTGTATAGAAAATCGGGTTTGTATAGTAAGAATTTCGTCCCCGATAGGAGAAATTAACGTGTTTTCGTATACACAAAGTAGCTCCCAATCTCTGTGTGCTACGTAATGTTAAAAAGTTGCCGTAACCATTTTTGAGAAGAGAAACTTCTATACCCGCTTTCCTGCGTTGATTAATTGCCTTTTCTTCTATCTTATCTATGCCGCTCTTAATTTTTTATATTTAAGAGCAGCAATTCATAAACACACCAATCGTGCTATCCTCGGATCCGCTAATGGCCGACATATTATATACTTATATATGCAATGTAACTGTTTAAAATAGTGGTACTAACATAAAACATTGAAATGATGATTCATTACATTTGATCAGAAAGCAATTATTTTTTTATCCATATATATAAAAGAGGAAAGTATGTATGTTGGTATTTTCGTTTTTTGGTTTTTTTATGGACGCCCACACCGTCGGACTAACGGCGACCAAATTTGGCACAAAGATTGGCCTAACGCCATAAAATTTATTTTAAAATTCGAATTAGATTTTTTTAAATTTATTTAATTAACGAAAAATCAGCTAGTTTTAGACGTTTCTCGCCGTCAACTTCTGAAATACTTATCGTACAAATTTTTTTTACATCACCTTAAAGAGCAAAAAATTATATTTTTAATGATACCAATTTGTACAATTTTGCTGTACAATTTTCCCTAACTTTAATTAAAGTTTCAAAATTCATTTCAAACATAATTTGTAACAATGTTTTCTATTTTTACAAAATCAAATTTATTGTGTCATCAAATCACGTGTTTTTACCACTGTTAAAGTTATGATAAGAATATAGTGCTTTCTTTGGTCCTTGATTTCAATGTTAAATCTTACATCCGGTCTTATTTTGTAGCATGCACTAAATTTCCGTTTTATTTCGTAGCTTTTAATATGCCCTCAAATATCCAGTGACATTAGTGTAGTTACTACGCGATATCCCGTCCATAATTTTTCAATGATCATAAATTTTTAGACATTTCATAAATTTTTGAATGATCCTAATCAGCGGCGTAGCGTACCGGGGAGTATGCCTGTTTTTAAGGTAAATTATGATTAGCGGCCTAAAAATAATACCAAGCCCCGAAGGCCATTTGCGCGTGCTAAGAAAATGACGACTTGGTTTAAAAAATAATATTCCCTGAGTCTCACTTACTCACACTGAGCCACTGACCATGTTAACAAAACGATAATATGTTTCTGTCACATTTTAAATTCAAATGCAACAAGGTGTCTAAAAGTACCATGTCCAGAGCGCCGTTTACGAGAGTTGAACAACCTGTTATGATGAAGGGTGTAGGGAGGAGAAAAAATCATATTCCCTGAGTCTCACT